>JARJDV010009585.1:0-10709 GCA_030264675.1 Anaulacaspis nigra
CAATGCAGTGGATAAAAGTGAATTCTTAAAGACAGTGACAAATACCATTTTCTTACGGTAAGTGCTCAACAATTGAAGATCATCAGCAGCCGCGTAGTAACTCGTCGCCAACAACGACAAGCGACAAGACAAGAGTGACATGGAACACGGCAACGATTTAGGAGTTGATACCGGGCGTAAATTTGCACACACAAAAGACACCTCGACAATTGGCCTTTTAATTGGTATGACGCGTACGTATTTTACAACTCTGTCATTGCATTCACATGATTGTAGATGTCAACGGCTGCCGGCGAGGACGTTTGTCGGCTGCGCTTAAATTCCTGCCGTCTTGTTCGCCGCTACAGGAGTTATTGGCTACGAGGAAAGTGGGAAAACTTTTCGGTGCATCAGGAATGCCAAGAATGTTGACCGTTGGTAATCGTTGGCGTCGTCATCAGTCCAGCCGAAGAGGAAATTAATTAGGAAATCTAATCACGAAAAGCGTGAGTACAATTTTATTATTTTATATTCATCATTCCATTTCTCGCGCCCGAATCAAATTGCACCGTGTGACATCACGAATTCTCAAAATATATCTCAAGTCTTTGACAACATCTACGTACGGAAATAGAAAGGCAATGAGTAATTATCCACAAGATATGATTATGTTAAACGACGAGGAACGCATTAATGAAGCGCAGATAATGTGCGGCGGCAGAGTTGCAGTAGCAACTGAATAGATAGATAAATAGAAGAAAATATTCGTACGTCTTATCCTTTTCTTGCTTGTGAGGTAAGTCGCTGATGGGAGTGAGATGAGAGTTGTTGTAAGATCGGATGATGCAAACGCGAACCGAAAAGCGGGCCAGAGATGGACGTGAGAACGCATGGCTAATTAATAAAAGGCATGTTTACATGTGTCGCGTCGTTTGTTCCGAAAATCGTTCGGATGCTTGCATACGATCATCAGCGTGCTGGCGCTTCAGCATTCCACATGAGACGTGCACGAATGAAGAAGAAGACGACGAGAGTGGCAACGCTCAGCCGCCGACCAAAGTTCCGACGTTAGTTGTCGCTGTCGGCCGTTTGAAATCTAAAACCTCTCTTCGCGGTCTGCTTTATTTACATGCGCATGCATAATGCAAAACGTACACAACGCTTCTCCTTCGCGTATATTACGAAAGTAGAGAGGAAGAAGCCGTCAAGATTGCAAAATCTAAAATGAATTCAACGAATGCATAAATTCGAATCAAAACTACTAAACTTTTCTTTGTTTTTACATGAAACATTATCCGGCGGTATTGATAATTACGTAGAGATCAAAATAAGTAGGTAATTGCAATGACTAATTATAGAAAGTGCATTTTAAAAATACGCCTCTCTTTGGCGCCAGACGTTGCGCTTCGGTCAATCCACAAACGAATTACAGAAGAATAAGAATAACACGCATTCGGAAGCGGCAAAAGAAGTTGAAGTGGTTGTTAATAAGTAACAAATGTTTGGAGATGGAAAAAGTGTGTGTATGAGTTGGGCAAAAGGATTAAAAAGGATTACATTGAAACATATACCTTGCGGATTAAGCATTGAGCTTTGCTACTTCTTGGAGTACACACGCAAGACGATTACTCAAGGATTATTAGAGGATTACAATAGGTGGCCACTTGAGACCGGACAATAGCGAATGATATTACGTTTTGCTCCTCAATTATGCGCTTCGCTGTCAACAATCATCTGTTGGCTGATGTCTCTTCTCCGACGTTTTTTATACACGAACGTCTTCCATCGATACGTTCGATCGGTACATATGTTAGACGTGCCTTTTTTCTCGAGTGTGTTTCCTTTGGTGGAGAGACAAAAGCTTAGATGAGTTTGTTATAAATTCCTCACTGCCAATCGCATACCAATATCAATTCCAACGTCTCGTTCGTCGTCGACGCTGCGCGCCGCGAGCGATTTGACGATTTTAATAAGTCGAGTGAACCGCGCTGAACTTTTCACACGCACGCACGAGCGCATCATTGATGAAGAGAAGATGAGCAAAAACGGCGCACACGGCGGACAAAGATAAATGTGACACCGGCGCGCAACAATAATACGACGACGTTGTCCAGTCTTGCGCGACTCTTGCGAGAATGTCGAGGCCATTATAAGAAACCGTCACGTGAATGCGGCTAATAATCGCTCTTTTGTCTCCGAGTGACACTTTAAACGAGGCTCGCTCGCGATCGACACGACACAATCGCCACAATCTACTTTATAATAAATACTTTGCTCGCTTTTTTCTCAACGCTCTTCTAAGCGACCAAAATGCGCGTTGTTCTTCGTGTCGTCTTAAGCGTTCACTCGTGTTCCAACTCTTATCATAATCTTAAACATACCTTTTTTTTTTGTTTCTTCAATTGATAGTCAGTTAGTGAGGCTTGGAATTATTGATTCAATTCAATATCCGGAAATTTTCCATGCAAAAAATGACAGAATTATTTCAAGAATTTGCAATTATTTTTGCAAACTAGGGATGACTTTAATTTATAAGTTTGTTATTTAAGATAAACTAAGATCTACTATTATTATTAAATTAGCAAAAATGGAAATTATATCTAGGATTTTGAGAGATGCAAACAAATCCTTCAAGTTTTTTTAATAAAAACGAATCATTTCATGAATTATTTATTCATAACTTAAAAACTAATGATGATATCGAAATAATTTAAGCAGCATAGAAAATTGGATAAAATTGTTTATAAAAAAGATATAATTAAAAGCGAAAGTTATATAGAGTGTTAAAGCAAACACGATTTAAATGCGTTGAAATCTCCAGATATTGTCAAAAATAAAAATAAGATTTTGTTAATGAAAATAATGGAAAATTAGTGAATATAGAGCAAAGTAAACTTTGTAGTTGTGTGATTAACAATTGGAAAATTGAAAAATTAAATTTTTAGAAGATTTCAGCTGGTTTGAGACAATTCTTAGTGATTTTTCTGCTGGCAAGATTAAAGCGAGTGTAGAAAACATTGCAATGGTTTGATACAAGTTAAGTTTAGAGATGCGGCAAGAGATCCAAGAGATGCGAATGTTGCATTGCGAGAGTGAAAAAAACGGGGACGCATGCAAAACTGAATGTATGTACGCAGACAGCGTCGTCGTCGCCGGCGTAAGAAGACTTTCTTGTCTTGGGCGCGCACGCGGCTTGGCGGCCGGTGCACCGCGGTGGCGCCTAACCTTTATAAGGCCGACCATTATATTCGGCAAAGCGAGCGTGCAGAAGAGCGCCTTGGACGAAAGTGCTACTCGTTTGCTTCCTTCATCATCTTCGGCTTCATCTCCGACCGCCATTCATGCGTTAAGCGCTCTTTCATACTCGTTGTATTCAAACAAATTAAAACATGCTCTTCATCATATTGCATGTGCTAAAATTAGGTTAAACTTTTCTTCATTAAAAATCACTTTTTCGCGTATGGAGCGCAGAGCACGAGTTGGATAAATATTTGCTGATGATTTTTATATTTCGAATTTACGCAACTCTAAATTTCATTCTTTTGACAAATATCTTCAAGCATCATTTGATCGCATTTAATTGTCATTGTCATTTATTGTCATTGCGTATTTTTGGACGCTCTTCTTTCGGAATGAAGTCGTGCGCAATCAATAAGTAAGGAATAAGCAGCCGAGAAGAACAAGAAAAGATGCGAGCTGATATTAAATGCGATCGCTTTGTGCGCTTGTAAAAACGTACAAATAACCTGAACAATACGTGAAACTCTCGCCAACAATAAAACCGAACGTTTCCATTTGATATTCATGTGCGTTCGTTCGTTTAATTTTTACTAATCTAATTGCGTTTCTTTCTGCTGCCTGTGCGTCTTCAATTGTGTATAACATTACTCGATGAATGCGTATTATTCGTTTCTCTAAACGCAACTTAATCTCAAGTACTCTAAAGTTGAACAACTAAGAATCGATGAAATGAAGTTGAAAACATCCACACACTCGAATTAACAATTTGCAAGCAAATACCAATTGAATTTGTGCAAGACAAGATAACAAAAAAAAGAAAATATGCTCATAATCTAATTGTGCACTTGGAAAAAGTACTCACAATAGCCAGACACAAATTCGGCAATTAACCCCATTGTCATCCCTATGGACAGCCACAATGAGCGAGGGACAATGTGGGAGTTTAACCCTTTTTTGGGCCTTTTGTTTTAGCATATTTTGTAGCAAACTTCTTTCGCATATGTTTTCAAAGTTTGAGTTGTCAATTTCGGAAATTATTGCTGGGGAGTTTGTTTGTTTAGGAGTGCATTAATATTTAATTAAATTAATAACCACGCGTCTTCGAACATGTCGGTTAAAGAGGTGAAAAGATGAAGAAGACTCGAGGGAGGTCTCTTGTCTCTCGAGTCCTGCATTAATTCCAGCGTTAGTTGCGCGTCTGTTTTGGTGGCGTCGAAACAGCGGGACGTCTTAAAAATCACGTTGATTATTATGCCAACATTGCCAGCCCAGAATCCATCCCAAGGAAGTCGTCTTCGTTCTTTTTCGTAAGCCACCAATTAACAATACAAGAACAACTCCCACTTAGTGGAGATGATTAATTATTGAAAAATACACCAAATCGAATAACAAAACCAAATTGTACAAAATGCAAGCGTACAAATATTGAACGAAGTTTTTACGCCTTTTTGGATAATGAAATATTTTTTTTACTCTTCGTGGCGGGTGAAATGAATAGGCATCAAATCGAACAAAGTTGCTCAACTTTTAATCAGACAACTGTAAAGATTAGACAAGTATCGCTTACAAAGATGATGCGCTACTACCCTTCGTTGGTTCTTGAGACGTGCGTTGAAACATGACGTCGGACAACAGGTAAACAACCCTTATAATCGCGTGTAATCGCGATAAATAACCGAAAATTTGCCGGGGCGTCTTGCGCGCGTCGTTGACTTAAGATCTGAGGAACGGCAGAAGCCGCGCGCAGAAATGGACAATTTTATGGGCTTTTTTATAGTCTGGTGAATACGGAATTTTGCCCCTCAGCTTCTTTTATTTTCGTTCGTTAGGCTCGAAAGGTGCGCATCGGTGCGTCAAAGTAGCGCAAATTTTTATCGGCCATAGTTTCGTGTTGGCAGCTTGTCAATCGTAAAAGCGGACTGAAATTTAGACCTCACAAGTGTGGTTTTTTGTTCGCTGCGCCGCAAAAAAACTAGTAGCAACCTAAAAATAGAGAATTGCAATTAATCAAAATCACTTTCAGTTGCGTCTTGATTCACAAGGGTTGTATGAGAAGCGTTTAGAAATTTGCGCGCTGTGCGTTCGTTTCCACTCGAGAAAATATTGCGCGAAAGAAAAAAGACAAATAAGGGCGCGCGCGCGTAGCAGAAATAGAAATGGACATCACCTACACAAACAACCCTTACGTCAACGGAGCGGTGAAAAATAAAACGAGAGCATGCACGCTGGCCGAAGTTTAATGTATTAGAATGCGAAGCGCAAAGGAGGGAAAAAAAACGAAGAGTTGCAAAAGCAGCACGGAAGATTGATCTGAAATATAACAAAGTGAAGACATTAGATTACAAAGTGGACACGCAAAGACGCAGAATATTTCGGTGTGCTGAGAGCAAAAAAGACGCAAGCAAAGAAAAATAACGCGCGACGTCCAAGAGACGAGGGATGAAAACGCGCGCGCGACCCTATTGTGTACAAATTACCCTCATGCCATCAGCGATCAGGACTTTCAGCTTCTTTCTCCCGCTGCTCGTGCAGTTCTTGCGCATGCCTCATGTTCTATTACTTAGCTTTCTACCGAGTGCTAAATGACCACTGAAACGAATTTGGGGCGGCAGAAATTTCTTCATATTCCTAGGGGGTTGTTTTGCAAGATCCTGTATAGGGAAGCTGGACGAATTCATGTATGTTTGTCCGAATTTCTCTGGATTTCCGGTGATTTGAACATGTTAGACATGTATTCCGGGCAAATGTGTTTCTTTCCTTGAAAAGGAATCATTCCTGAAGGGTATTCTAATTTTCTTAGGGAAATAATATCTGTGACAAATTGCTTAAAAGTTGTATATCAAATTTGTATTAAATTATTCTTAGCTACATAATATTTGAAAGCATTTAAAGTCTACTCGCATAATTTTTGGATAATTTTCAAACAAATTATTTCCTCATTCTAATTTCTTACATAATTTTATAGTTTATGGTTATTACTTTACATGTTATAAAAACTGCATTAAACTCTCCATAACTGGGTACAATTAACTTAAAAATAACTCAAATGATAAGAAAGTTATTACTCATTTAAAATAACCCAAGGACTTCAAACGTTTTGCGCATGATTTACAGTTTCATGCAAATTTTTAAACATTCAACACTTGTACTGAAATTAAAATTGTATCGGATAAATCTGCATAAGATTCGCTATCAACAAAGGTGAATTTCATAATAATATTTCTGTGAATAAATCATCAAAGAGGCATTAAATCTGAATGACGTCTTTAAGAGAATTTCGCAAATATTGTGTGTTGACCACGCGCGCGCGCAAGTTGCTTCTTTTTCGTATATGTTGGTTCGCGTTCGCATTCGCGTCTTGAGCGTTTAGCATATATGGTCCGGGCGGCGCTAGCCGACAGCTGAAAACGACGAAGACCACCCCGACGTCTCGTTACGTTTTTCTCCTCGCGAAGAAACAACAATACGCGAGAGCAGCCGTCTTGTGTCCTTCGCGGTCGCGTTCGCCGCAAGAAGGATAGGGCTGCTTCATGGCCATTACGTTTGCGCGAATATTGCATGTTGAATGTGTGTGTTCGGGGAGCGCGTGTGCGTGAGGAAAATTGATCGCCGCAGCCGCAAGTTTGGAGCGCGCACGCGGCCGCCGATTTAAGCATTAAACGCCGTCGCGACGAGGACGACGTCACACGCTCGTCGAATAAACTACGTTACGCGACCGGAATAAATCATTGCCCGCTGCGAATATAATAAAAAATCGACACAAGGGACTCACAACCGCGATGTATCTTTACTGCGACCGCTCAAGGCGGGTTTCATTGATGAAAATGTTCAGTTTTTATCGATTTTCAAGCGCACGTCTTTGAAAATATTGAATATCTCAAAAACTACGGGAGATATTTTTATTATTTTTCACAACTTTATAAACACATAAATTCCCTTCAGTTGTCATGAAAAATTTTATTAATTAAATCTTGGGGTGGTCAGATATTTAAATTTAAAGATTACTTCCATTTTGCTTCGAAATTAAGGATAATAGGTTGAAGATTTTAAATTATAAGAAATTTATATGAACTGAAAGTGATAAGTAAACAAATTTTATACTAAATAAAAGACGATTAATTCTATTAATATAAAATGAAGATTATAAATAAATTTATGGATTACGTAAAAAGTTATTAGGAGTTGAAAGTGAGGTTAACTGTGGGGTTAACATCTTAAAAATTATTTTCTTTATACTCATCAGCGAATAACTTTAAAACTACTCGGTGTATCCGTTTCAAATTTGTTTTATATTAAACTGCATTAAATGTTGTTTTGCCAGTTAATGTTTCATAAAATTACATACAGGGTGTCTGACGTAAAAATTGAAAATAGTCGAACTAAGCACTTCCTGGCTGTAAATCGTTCTGCGAATGAAATCTAAACGTAATTATAAACAAAACCCAACTTCCCGTTGCGCTGCAGTCAGTCAAATCTGTCTAACGTCAAAACGCTTCGGATTCATTTGTGCGATTCGGGCGGCGGGCTGCGCGCTGGCGTTTACTCGAGTGTGTTTGAACACGTTTCGCAAGGCACTTGTCGTAACGCGGCGAATTTGTTTCCGTTTCGCGTTGCTGCGTTTCGTCGTTCGTGCGCTCCTTTCGTACAATCAAAAGTTGCAGAACAGCAAATAGTGCGCCAGCCAACGATATGATGGCAATAAAGAAACGACTTCCGGCCACAAAAGTCGCACAAAAGTGCGCCGGATTTTCACATGCATCGCATGCGAAACACGAATGGTGGAAAAAACGAACGAAAGCGTTGCGTGCGAGCGAGTGGCAATGCGGACACCCGTAATGCAGGTGTATCGGTGGTGGCGGCAGCAGCAGCAGCAGCAGCAGCGACGGCCACCGCTCAAATTCAACGCACGCCCACACTTCGTTATTGTCATTCATTATCAATTTCCTTGATTTTCCGATGCCCCCAACGCAGCGTATGCATTATGTAGCAACCGCGCATGCTGCGCGCACAACGAACACGTATGGTGCCCGGAGCGAAAACCGCTAATAATCTACCTTTGTTCAATGTTCCAATACAATTCGAGTTGTGCGGTATATTCGTTAGCTAAACTTTTATCCACTTATATTTATACTAATCTACACAAATATCCGGAAGATTGCTTCCCTTAAAATTTGAGAGCAATAATTTTATGGAGCAATCAAAAAGTTTATTACCACTTTGAGGAATATTAACGTCACGCTTGTAATCAATAAAGGGAATAAAAATAATTAAGAAGTATTCATTAAGAAACTATAAAATTTAAATGGTCAGAAAGCTGAAAAAAAATTAAGCATCAAAAATGTTTGGAGATAATTCTCGTAATCGTCTCTAGTACAATGTATGACAATGTAGTTGATTCACGACTTATATGAAATGAACATAAATTAGCATTAATGAAGCATAATTTTAATTAAAACAATGGTGGAATAAAATATAGCCTGATAGTGCAAGTTTTGTCCCTGGAAAAGCATATTTAATATGTTGAATTCTGCAATTTTGCGACGCTTATAATTTGCGCTATTGTGACGTGCATGCAACGAACGACGACTGGGACGACGACGAAGCACAGCCAGCTCGTATTTATCGATAATGACATATTATTTTTACTCATTGTTCGTTCGCATTGCGGATGGTTGGCCATCCATATACACTCACTTACGTTATTCGCAATTCGCAATTCGCCTGCTATTTGCGAATTCATTCTGCGCGCACGCCGCACGCAGCCAACGAACGCTTATTAGTGTTTGTTGTTGCTATTGCTATGCGGCTGTTGTTATTCCCAGTTTCGATTTTGCGCTGATTCTCACGCCACATTGGATGCCGCATTTATTAATTCACCAATTGCTTGATTCATTCTATAATTGTATAATGCCATTAAGAATTTAATATATTTTCGTATTCCATCAGGTTAAACATAAATAATTTCACTATTTATTCAAAAGTTTTAACTCAAAAAATCAATTTACTTCTTTCAAAAAAAGTACATTATATAATGATATATTTCACAGATAATAATAACAAATATGTATAATCACTTAAATTATTAGAATTCGCTTGGGAGACAGGTCGAAAACACATGTTCATATTCAATCACCGCATGTAACAAAAACGTAAACAATTTATATACACAATCGCATCAAATAAGTTTGCCTTGATGTCGTTATTTTTTACAATAATATCTGAGTGGAACATCGTGATTATCATCATTATCATCGTATGAAAATGTATGGTAATATAACAATGCACGGTAGCTTGTAATTCACAAACCGCTAGTTAAACGGCAACATCTGTTCAAACGTCTTTGACTTTAAGATTTCATCAGTTTCTTGCATTGCTTTATTGATTCACTACCGATATATTTTCTGATATACTTATGAAAAAATGCATGGTATTCGTTATTGCAAAAAAAATTAAATATCCACACCTGCGAAATACGTGAGAACTATTTTTTCGAATTGAATGGATTGAATGCAAAGTTATTAAAGCTCATCGTGGGTTGTAATTTATTTGAGCTTTTTGTCTTCGGTCGCTGTCATGCGTATTAAAAATGTAGAAGGATGGTTCAAATGCAGTCAACGTTACATATTTGCGGCGACGCGTGTACTTCTTCTTCGCCGATTAATTTTTCATCAAATCGATTCGGCGCTGTGGGTGCGCGCGCTTTTTCTACGGATAAAATCCGGTGAACTGCCGGGTTTCGAATTACATTTAATTCGTGCGCGCACCGTACGACAATAATTTGCCTCGTTCGTTTGTTCGCTCGTTGTATGTGCGCGCACGTTGCGCTTCGTTGATGATGGCATACAGCAGCATGGAAATTATCGTCCCAACCGATTCACAGCCACAATTACCCAGACGAATTTACAAAACGTACAATTTGTTTTATGCTTTTTTCTTACCTTATTTTTCTCTCTATTTTGTCACTAGGCTTGTTTAAAAATTTATAGCAAATTCTCTCGTCTCATTCGCACTCTTCAAATGCTTTCAAAGAATATTAAGATAAATATTTGAAACACTCATTATATTAATCTGACGATTAATTATTTTTGATAATTTACATATTTATAAACTCACACTCTTCCATTTTAACATACTTTTTATTTCGTTAAAAAATATTGAGCGTATCAAAAGTTATAACACTTTTAAACTATTGAGATTTCTAGTTTTTGGCTCTTAAAAGTGTCAACTTTAAAACGTAATATATTTCATAAATTATATGGCAAAAATATAATTTATACCTCATTAGAAAGCTTAAGTCTTCCACTATGAAACAATACTTACATCAGAAAAATACAATAATATTTTGGCGAGTTATGCAATTTTTAAATTTGCGAATATATTATTGTATTTTTCTGTTGTAAGTATTGTTTCATAGTGGAAGATTTAAGCTTTCTAATGAGGTATAAATTATATTTTTGCTATATAATTTATGAAATATATTTCTGTTGGGA
>JARJDV010009586.1:0-24404 GCA_030264675.1 Anaulacaspis nigra
GCGTCGCATGGTTCGCTAGCCACAACGGAATGACGCTTTTGCATCTTGCCGCCTCTTTGGGATACTCGCGGCTCGTATGCGCCATGCTACATTGGCGCGCCGAGAATTCCTCACTGCTTCTCGAGACTGAAGTGGACGCTCTGAGTCAGGACGATGATGGATTCACGCCTTTGGTAATTGTCATTATAATTCTCATTATTTTTCGTCCAATACCGAAGTGAATCCACCCTCATTCAACTTGCAGATGTGGGCTTGCGCGCGCGGTCATGTTGATACGGCGGTGATGCTTTACAAATGGAATCACACTGCGTTGAATATGAAATGCAAAATGGGACACACGCCTCTCGATTGCGCAAAGAGTAACAAGTATCAGTCACTCGCTTGCGAATTGGAAAAGTTAGAAATGCGACGCGATAAGGTCAGCATGCTGTTACAAAACAATTTGACCGGGGGTGATAATCACAATAATACACCATCCCCAAGTGGCATTTCACCAGCGAGCTCTCTTACATCACTCGTGTCCATCGCGTCCACGAGTAAATCGCACGACGGTGTTTTTCTGCGGCCTGGCGTTGTCACACGCAGCGAATCGCAAAAGTACAAGATGCTCAATCTTGATTTAGAGGCATTCGCGTCGGATACCAATCTCTCCAACAAGATGTTAAGCTCTCCCAATCCGCTTCTGAGCGAGAGTAATATTCTTAATCATCGTCATCAAGGCAGTAAGTTCAACAAGCGAACATCGATTGATAGCGGTATTCATCTTACGTCGGGCAAGTCGTCGGATAGCTTATCATCGCTCAAATCCACACGAATTTTGAACAGCAAAAACCGTGACAGACTGTCAAGGTACGCATCTTTTTTGCATAAGTTAGTTTCGTAATATGCCTACCCTTCTTATACAGATTTGACCGCAGTATGTCTTTGCCACTTCACTCACCACACTCTGCAAACTGTGACATTTCCTGTGATAATGAAATCATCGATGGTTGCGGCCGAAAAATGGATTTCGCATTATGTAAGTGCCTTTCCGCAATTAATAGTACACTAATTCAAATTTGAGCAATTTGTCTTTTTCGAATTCAAACTTTATCAATACTATTTAAGAGTTTTTTACATTTCGTTGATATTGAACAAGTTATGCTTACGATTTGCTCTTTTTGCAATTTTTATATACTCACACAGAATTCTAAATATTTACAATTGCCGCGTAAATAAATTAATTTCAATTGTTTATACACGAAGGTAGGTTTTCTTAGAATTTTTCAACTAATTTTTTCAACCAGTTTATCAAATTTTTACATTTTTTAATCGAGCATGTATATCAAAATTGTATTGCTTATGATTACGTTTTCGTTTAATTTCCCAGTTTTGTAGTAATTTTACCAGCAATTATTTCAGCTGTAATTAAGCATTTTATTCTATTATTCCAATCACTGAGAATCATCGCAAATTGCAGGACACTAAAGAACAAAATGAATAACAAAAAATCTGAGTTATTATTTTTTAACGTTTTTCTCTTCCATTTCTTTTTGGGTTGCGTTGGCGGATGATGATGATGATGGCCAATATAGGTGAAGTTAGTAATGTCCTGAGAAGCAATAGCCCGTTGATAGACGTGGAGGCGGTTTCAGATGACGAATCTGACACCCACAACAGTGTCGTAGGTCAGTGCGCCTCTGTGTTTCTCTAACGTTTTCAGCCAGCAAGTTTCAAATTAACCAATCCAAATACAAAAAATATGTTTAAACCATCTCTACGTTTGATGTCTTTACTTCATGTGTTTTAATTTTGTGGACAGTGTATTGCTAAATATCTCACTAAAAAAAGACCAGAAATACAATCACACACTGACAACTTAACAAATTTTGAATTCACGAAAGTAACATGGAAGCGAAATAATTTGACGTAAAGCAACTTATCCATGATATTTTCGTAAGTAGGAATTAATTAGAATGGTGTGAAATTAATGTTCGGTGCTGATATTTTAATATTATATAGTAATCATAATCTCAAAATATTTGGAATATTCTAATAGATTTTGAGATTGTGAGATTTCTGGTATTCAATTAAATGTTAAACGGCTAGCTATGTGTTAGACTAAATGGTGCACTAATCAAAAGATTCCCTAGCAAATCAATAAATGTTGTATGAATCAATGTTTATTCAAATGGTTTTGTTTTCTATTATCGTATCTTAATATTAGCTCTTCCTTCTTAATTATTTTTCAATAATTTTCTATTAATTTATTATAAACGCTTTCTTCGTGCTTTAGCTTCTTGCTTATGATGCATGTGCTTTAGTGATAATGTTAGATCTATAGATATTGTTCATAAAAATTGATTGCATTTAATGTTTTTCTATGCATACAACAACATGTAAGTAATAATTATTCTTCTTGCATAATAGGGGAACAGGATGCACGTGTACTTACTCTAGCAGAGCAAATAATTGCAGCAATTCCTGAAAGGATTAAGGTAACTTCCCAAAATATTGCTTTGTAGTGAATGAGGTATTAAATTTGTAAGTTTACAGAATGAAAGCGAGGAAATGATGTTGGACAGTAGTCCAGGACCTCCAGATACATGCGACACACTTTCAGATGTATTTATGGAACCGTTATTGGATCAATCATCTTCAAGTTTTGAATCGAGCGAATTCATATTTGAATTTTCCGATAACAATTACAGGTAAATTAATTCCTCTCAAATTTCATGAGGAAATTAATTATTCGTAATTATCCTTTAGGTATTGCGACGCTGGAACTCCAGGATCAAGTTTAAGTCCAGCCTCATCCAGTTTGCAATCACCTTGTTCTTACTCATTAGACTCCCCATCACCGCCACCAACCACGGCAGATTTCTGCGAATTTTTCCAAGCTTCTGGCACACTCTTTGAGAAAGACTTTTCCAATTTAACTCTTTCAGGTATTATTTTAACTTTTTGAAAGCGACCTAAATGATAACATCTACTTTTCTCATTTTTATAGATCGGGAGCAGAGAGAACTTTATGAAGCTGCAAAAATAATCCAAAAGGCTTATCGATCATACAAAGGCCGCCAGCAGCAAGAACAGGATAAAGAGCGCGCCGCCGCCATCCTCATCCAGAATTATTACAGGCGGTACAAGCACTATGCGTACTATAAGCAAATGACGCGTGCAGCAACCGTGATACAAAATGGCTACAGGTCGTATTGTGAGCATAAACGGTTCAAGAAGAGTCAGGAGGCGGCTGTGTGCATCCAGAACTATTACCGTAACTACAAGGAGCAGGGGGGAAGGGGAAGTAGAGAGGGCACCCCAGCAGCGGGGCTCAAGTAAGTTTTTCTTTTGCCAAAGAAACGAACCAAACTTCATTCTAACTCTAATCCAAAGCACGGTGTGGGCCTCGTTTTGCCTGTAAATTCTAATGCAAGAATCATTCGGAGCAAATGATGCACAAAACTTAAACGAGCACCTTTTCTGTCTTTAATTTGAAATGATTTCGTTTCGTTACCTAGCCCATTTGATTTCGGGACTTCTTGCAATAGAATTGAACGCAAATCGCGCGCCCAGCAAACTAAATGTGTGTCAAATCCGTGTATTTCTATTCGATGGTTGTGCACTGCCCTGCCTGCTTCTATGTAGCTGCTGTGTCTTTGTGTGGTAGTTCTTGATGTACATAAATGAAACAACAATCTACCTCCAAGCATAATCATATAACCAAAAACCTTTGGAACCAACAATATTACAAACAACAACAACAATTCATATTTATATACCTACTAATTACTTATTCAAGCTTGCGTCTGATGGTAAATTTCTCTATCTCTCTGTTTATCTGTGTATGTTTCCAAAATGCAGAATATTAATTATCTCCTGTTTTGTTTTCGGCGAATTCGTTCGCAACCAAATGCTGTGTTGAGCAATTGAATGCATAAGTGTAGAATGCCCATGCCCCTAATGCTTATCTCTCTGTTGCAGCTCTTATAGAGACAGAATATTCTACACTTATAATTCAATTATGTGAGTTCCAAACAAAATTATCAACAAGCTACATTTGTACCGTACATTTAATACCTCACAATGTTTCACTTGTTTGATTTTTTCTCTTAATATGCATATTTTAAAATCTGATTGTTTATCGAGCTTCTTCATTTGAATGAGATTTAAACTATCGCTTCTGTCATTTTAGAAGAACTTATTCACAGAGGCGTCAGCATCAAGCAGCTAAAAAGATTCAACAGTTTATGAGACAGAGCAAGAATAAGTGAGTATTTTATTTAACGTAAGATATATTATTAACTGAATGCTTAAAATAATAACGAATAAATTGAATCATGAATATTTATGTAACGCTAATTTAATTAACAATTTACTAAGTGGCTTGTTATTTACTAATCGTGAATGTTTTAATATTTTCATTCAACTAAGTTTGTGGGATGAAACTTTGGGATCAGTGGTAAGCAGACTTAAATTACCCTCTCAGTGTGGTTTTCATTCTTTATCTCCATTATTTCTGGTCTTTTTCATGTAGATATTTTGTTGATATTCTGAAATCAAATCATATTAATCGTGTTTAATTTCCCAGGTTGCAGAAAGAACGAGCAGAAAAAGAGAAGCAGTCGGACCAGCAGTAAGCGGCTGTCCACCGAAAGTCAGTGTTTCAAGAGGAGCGCAATTCCATCATAGGCCTAAATAAGTGAATTTCAATGAGCTTTTATCTTAATAACTAGCGCTTAAATTATTAGAGAATAAAACCAAATGCCAAGATGTATGGCAAATGCGGATGAATCTTAAAGCATAAAAGACACGTCATACTCATAACAAGCTTCGTAAACTTTGCTCCCATGCAAGAAAAAACAACGCATATTAGATACATTTTTCAAGAATTCCCTCATTACGTAAAGATTTCTTATAATTACTTGACAAACTTTCCAGTAGATGAGAACGTCTTTGAGCTTTAGATGATACAAGTGAAAATCTTGCATGCAGCGAGTAAACAAAGCTATTGAATACTTCATTAACTAATTATTATCCAAAATAATTAAAGATGCATATAATAATAGTATAATAAGTAATTCAAATATATTTCTTAAAAAACACATGACAACATGAAAAAATCTAAGTTAAAAGATATTTGACACGTTCGTCAATTTTGACTGTACTTAACTATTTATAGATATAACAAGAAAATACCTATATAATTGACTAATCAATTGGGATAATTTTTATGAAATTATAAACAATTATTATAGCATGATGCATTTACAAAACGAATGCAACAATGTGGATCGACAACAAAAGTGAGACAAACGTTTAGAAGACATTGTTATAATACGAAATACAATTACAAAATACAATTAATTCATTAAATTACGACTTGAATATAAATTATACATGCATATTATATATATATATATATAATCACACCACATATTCGTAGAATGTACTCGTCAGTAATTATAATCATTAACTGCTGAGCGTGTTAATGATCATAATTTTTCGTTCACGCCTTTTTGAATTGTAATCCTTGAATGAAAGTCGTAGTTCTCTCAAGTAGAGTGGGATTTAAACATTTTCTGAAATTTATATATATAAACAAATGAAAAACAAAACACATAGTCGATATTCGTATGACATAAAAATTCAGTGCTGTGATTTCTTGTTTGATGCTACTAATATTTATTCATCTATTATTTAATACGACATCCGCTCTTAAAATAGTCATGGATCATAAAGAACATTCAAATGCAAATGGTATTTACTACCTTTAAAAATGCTATAATATTATCTATCATTGCTCTCAGAATAACAAAGAAGCGTAGGGGGTTTTTTAGGTGAACGACATGGACGCATTACTTGTGTATATTAAATAATTCCATGAATAATATTCTACGCATCAAAATCCACTATTTCTTATTCAATCTATATATCTACACCGATAGGTATATAATAATTATATGAATATACTCTTGTAGTTTAAACTTTATAAACTAAAACAGCGTACTACGTAGAATTTCTACAAATTTCTAGTCGTAGATGAGACAATGAGCAGTCCAAAAAACCTAGTTAGACTTTGATTCTATGCGGTAGTGGTTATCATTCAGTTTAAAACTTTTAAATGTTTAGTCGATTTGGAGATTGCTATTTAGTTCAACAAACAAGAACAACAAGAAGAAAAAGATGAATATGCTATATAAAATATTTTCACTGCCAATTTATTCAAGATGCGTTTCAGTTCCAAGTTTTCTACTTGAATTCAGACAATTGTAAAACGAACACACGTTTCACGAATTCTTCCAGTCTTGACTTAATTTTTACAGAATTCAAAATACTGCTTGCTCTCTCTTAACTAGTTCGATGCAAATAATATAGACAATTAACATGCATAATAACATACTCTTGTTACGCATATACGTAACATTGTAAAAAGCGCATTGAATTAGCATTCTGAATGACTTGTATTATTAAGAACGCAAGTAACTAAAAGTCCATCCAAAAGAAATAATTTTATTAGAAATATATATTATATATTATAAACAAATATATATGATCATATTTAAAGAAAAACGCAATATATATGAAACATAGAGAGAAGAAGTATGAAATATATAAATATATATATTTTACCGTATATCTTACCGTTTTGGTTTACCATAATATAAAGTAACAGAGTAATAGAACATGATTTTATGCTAAACAAATAAGTAGCTGCTAGATGGATTTTTCGAGTAATCAGACTTATTATTATACTTCTAAGTATTTGAATAAGAATAGTTCTGCTCATAAACATATCAACATATCAGCAAGTTACAAGTACTACCTATATTGGTCATAAATGACTTGAAAAGAAAATGCTATTTCTGATATTCGTGCGCATAAGAGAAGAGACACTATTTGGCGATATATCAAAAAAGTTTAAATGAAAGCAATTTTATAATAAACGTTCCATTGTATTATTCTCATTTCGGTTTCATTTCGTTAAACGAACTTGTTAACAATGGATTGTGATTTCGTTACGGTTATGAAAACGTATCACAATTACCGAAAGTCATTTAAAACATATTTTAAAATATATGAAATTTAATGGTCTTTGTGTTACTACGTGATTATTTTTGGACATCATTGTTTGTGATGTTTTTGTTCAGTGTTCATGATATTTAGACATCAAAACAGGAGGATTTTTCCGACTTTAGTAACAATTACAGGGTAGATCCGTTATGATGAAACAGCATATCAAAAGCACATCATAAAGTTGTTTACATTTAATAACTTAATTCAAATTTCACCTTGCAATATTTGCTATTTTGCTGTTATTTCACCACTTTGTTTAATAGTGATGTCTAAATATTATTGACTCTTGGCCTAAATAGTACAAAAGTACCTGCAGGCAGGTTACCTTAAATATTTGACTATTGTAAATTCAATAAATTGTACAAATCTCGTTATTTCAATAATATGTACATAGCAGAAGAGAAAAACTGTCATTACAAAGTACATTCGTTTAACAATATTCGTAGATTGCAGAATAATACTAATAATGCAAGAAAAGTGAACGAAAAACTTGTACATACTGTTGTTATCTAATTAAAATTTTATCTTAAAGTATTGAATATTTACATACACCAATAAGAATGATGAGAAAGATGGCAATTATTAATGGAACTATATTTAGCGAAACCAGACAACAAAACACACACTAATCAATGCAATTATCTTAGCGTGTAACGAAATTTTCAAACTATTTATATATGCATATATTCTAAGCAAAAACTTTTCATTTGCGATCTTGGATAATAATAATTCAACACAGTACGTAAACTGTAATAAGTAATATTCAACTTTTTGAATGCTTTTTAGTAGCTAGAACGAGTATATTTAGAGAAAGTATAAGAATCAATGAGAAACTGCTTGACTAGCTTAAACAAATATTTGAATATAAAACAAAACAAAACAAGAAAGCTGAGTAAATTTAACAAGCGAAAAATGTAACAATCAAATAATTCAATCTTTAGACAACTAAGAATTTATATAAAAAGCATAAATACTTAATAACAATCTTCAAAAACATTGAAATCTACCGAAGTTTATGAAGTTCACTCGGCGTGTGACGCGAATTGTAAAAGTTTGCTTTAGTTTTGTATAGGAATGTTTTGCAGTGTAAAGCATACAACAGGACTATTATTGAACGTTTATCAAATGCAAGAAATCATTGTCGCATAATGATAACACTATTTAAATATCTATTAGAGTAATGTTAAACGGTCATTATAATCTTATCATCAGTCAGTCATTCTGCCCATGCATAATGCGTATTTGAATGAAGATTAAAACTATTTTTGTTACTCAAACATAATAAAATGCAATAATATTTGTAATAAATCAAAATTATCAGGAATGTCATTAAATGTGATGATAACACTGATCACGAAGAAGCAATTTACGCAGAGACAGAGAGAAGAGCATTACAATAAAAGAATTCTTGGTACTTACTCATTGTTTGACAAACTTTTAGATTAGGCGAAAAATAAAAACGAAGAAAACACCAAAATTTCATATGAGTGAAATGCGTATTTAATAAGTATGGAAACGAATGTAAGATAGTAGAAATTAAACGAATCAACAAATTAATCATAATTCGAAAAAACATTATAAAATTCTACACATAGTAAGAGCTCTTCTTCTTCTAGAATTCATTCAACTTTCGCATGCAATTGCAAACTATAATAAAAGTAGCATGGAACAATATTTATTTTTGATGAGTAGTGTGATGCACGTAAAGGCATAATGAAAGCAGATTACCTTAAATAATTATAAACATTAATTAATTACTTATAATCACAAAGTTAACTAATCTATGCACGATTCTCTCGATAGGATACGATTATCAAACATGCATCTAGCAATTATGTATAAATAAATTATTTACTTATACCTATAAATTAATACAGTAACAAAAAACGTGATTCAAACGAACACCGAAAATTTGCAAACAGAAAGTAATAAAGTCGCTTTTGCATTATTATTACTACTACGCTACCATAAAACTTGAGAAAGAAAGATAATGCAGAATTCAGCAGAAAGTTTTTAAAAAAAGTCCATTGAAGGTCTTATATTGAAAAACAAAGTATATATTCATAAAGTATAATAAAGATTTTACTCAAAAGATATTTATAATTAACAGAAATCACATGTAACTATATATTAATTAGACGATTGATTGCATAATATAACTTGCGATTTATATGAGGAAGAAAACTACCAAGTATTAAATTCTATATATAAATAATAAATATATATATAAATAAAATATATACTTTATCGAGTAAACTAATTAAGTGAATAATTATTGAGGAGAATAATAAATTTGAAGATATTTTTCATAAAATATAATTACACTATCGATATTGTATAATGATGATGACAAAACAAAAACTATTTGGCGCTAACTTATTTACAAAGCGCGTGGCAATCTTGACAAATCCATGAAAAGAGATGATGACAACTTTTACGTTTTAGACCTGATTATGATTGTAGCAGAACGTTATGATTTAGTCATGCGTTGTGTAATTCACGAATGCATTATTTATTGATAATCAAAGAGATTTTGCGCGATTGCTGAATATTTTTCGATGCAGAAGTATTTTCTCAAAGAAACAGCACACATTCGTCATTCGGGGCGCTCCCGATGATTCAAACTGCATTCACAGTTCATAAATCATTCCAAATTTGTTGTTTTGGCTATCAAAACGTCTTTTATTAGATGTGAGAAATTCATAGCGCTTTTCTTTTTGTACATATGGAGAGAGTCTAATCCCTAAATGCGTTATCAGTTAATTGTTTACCTATTTTTTAAACTTGTTGAGCGTTAAGGCGAATTGTGAATATGTATTATCTAATTGCAGTCAGAAGCACTGAGATCTTTGTTTACTACATATTTATTCACATTAATTGTCAGTTAATTTGTTACATACGTATGTATCATAATAATTTTGTACTTATTATTATTATTATTACTATTAGATTATATTTAAAGCATGTGTTGTTAAAACTCAAGCAAAACAACTGTTGTTAAATAATTACTATTTACTAATTATGTCATTGACTAATAAACACTTTCCGAATTTCAATAGATTTTACGTCTTTTCTCCACCTCGTGGTTCTTTTTGAGCACGTATACTCGCAATGATTGACGATATTGTTTCATTTGTGCACGTCGTTCAAGTAAATATAATGCCAATTCACTCGTGTGATATACTTGACAAAATTCACCCATGTGGGCTTCGTCTCCAGATTTTCTGCACTTTTCACATCCTTTCCGGCGCAAATGTGGACATGATACAATGCCGTTTGAGTAAAACGTGTAATGGCTTAGATACACTTCCGGTAAAGAATTATTTAAATAACAATATCGGCAAAACATTCTAAAAACTAAATTCTATATTATTCACTGCTATAAAATAAGTAAATCTATTTTATTTTACCTGTTTTATTTAACAATGCACGAGTAAAAATGTTATTGATACCGTGTTTATCCCTGACGTGAATGATATGAAAAATCGTAAAACGTTCCATACTTTATCAATATTTTTTATATGTTTATATTATATGCAAACAGCATTGCAACAGTATTTTATTTTAAATAAATTTTATGATTTTAGCCAACATTTGGAGCAGTTGAAATTTATATTTAATTGTACAAGCAGTATTGTTTTACTTAATTATTATTTTGATTTCATTTTAAACTGTTTCGCAGCTAGCAATTATCACATTTATTGAAATAATAGGATAATTATATGCCAACTGGAAGTATTTATGACTTTATAAGGTCAACTCAACCACAAGAAAATTTTATTACGATCGAAAGCAACATGAATATTCTCAATATATTTCTTCTTGGTATTTTAAATGCATTCGTAATAGCAACAAAGTATTCTTCGGAGCAAATGGCAACAAATAATAATACGCAAGTAATATCAAAGTTTATCAAAAGATTGCCTAATATTAACAAAGTTGAAGTGAACTTATGCTGGAAACAAGGTTTGGATCAATACGAAAGATTTGCATCTTTAACACCAACCAACCAACCTACTTCTTACTAATTTCAGATGACATTGTCGATTTGTATAACGCGTTAAGAAAGGAGAACTTGCTATTTAAGTATTCTCCTCACCAAATTACAAATAACGACGATAACAACAAAATTTTGCATGTCATGGATTTGAGATGTTCAAACGGATTCGATTTACTGACTGCAGCGAATGAATCAAATTACTTTTTAAGAGCTCCATTCACTTGGCTAGTTTTCACGAACAACATCATTGATTTTCCGAACAATTTAGGCATATTTGCGGCCTCTCGCGTATATATTTACCAGGCAATTAATGAAAACTTATTATACTCTCTATATCGCCATGAATTTTCCTCAAAATACATTTACAATGAAGTTGCTGAATGGGCATTGGATGATTTTAAGTATTTCAATCAATTAACAGATATTACCAATCGATCGAATATTGAAGGGATGCCAATGAAAATTGGCTTTGTACTTCATTACTACAAATCAATGCATGAATTGGGCTTTAGGTATGATCAGTTTAAATTTAGAACATGTTTAAACATTTCTAGATTTCTTTCAGAGATACAGAATATGACTCGTATGCAAAACTTAGTTATCAATTAATTAAAGTGTTAATGGACATGATGAATACAACAATTGTTCCAATTTATACAAATACTTGGGGTAATAAAGTACCAAATAAAACTGAATATACAGGATTGGTAGGATTCTTTCATAGAAAAGAGATTGAAATTGCTTGCAATGTTCTGTATCAGTCAGCCGATCGTGTACACTTTATTGGATACTCATCATTGACTATACCTACACAAGGAAAATTCATATTTCGAGCACCTTCACTTTCAGTAGTGAAAAATATATTAATAATGCCACTACAACCTAAAGTATGGCTGAGTATTTTACTGCTTTTAATTCTGGTATTCCTCATCATATTAGCAATCGTCCTGTGGGAATGGAAACAAATTGATCCTGCTGAAATGGAGTCGAAAAGCAATATTCTAAGACCACGTATGATTGATATTATTCACATGCAAGTTGGTGCAGTTTTTCAGCAAGGATCTGAAGCCGAACCGAAAAGTTTATCAGGACAAATTGCAACACTTATGATTTTCCTTTCGTGTTTGTTCTTCTACACTGCTTATTCTGCCTGTATTGTTGCATTGTTGCAATCATCAACTGATCGAATTAATACTCTACAAGATTTAAGAACAACTGATATAATTTTGAAAGTGGAGAATTTTCCATATATGCGTTTTGTCATTATGGTAATTATTTCATTTAATTGTTATATATTTTAATTGAGTTATGCAAATTGTTAAATTATAGGAATCGCTTAACAGTGAAGTTACACGTTCACTATACAATGAAAAAATCGTACCTCCTGGCCAACAATTTGAAAATAGTTTGGCTGATATGGATGAAGGAATTAATTGTATGAGATATGAATTTTGCGCTTTCTTTACCGATGAGGATAAAATCTACAAGCACATCCGAAAGACATTTACCGAGAGTGAGAAATGTGGACTCATGGCCATCAAATTTCGTCCGGAAATTTTCCCTTATCAAATATACCTAAAGGGATCTATATACACTGAAATTTTCAGAGTCAGGTAAATCAATTATCAATTATTTTGATCACAAAAAATAAAAATTATTTTAGCTACGCGTTGATGACAGATCGAGGAATTGTGAGCCGTAATTTTCAAAGGATTTATGCCAAAGCACCGAAGTGTGACAATGCCGGAGGAACATTCCGTAGCGTAAGTTTCTTGGATTGCTATTCAGCATTGATTTTTTTCGGTGTTGGTATTGTAATATCGATGTTTATATTATGCGCTGAATTATTATTTTACAAATATTATCCTACATACTTTGCTTAAGAAGCATCACGAGCTTATCATACATTTGATTAGAATTGGAAAAAATGGGCCAAGAACTAAATTTAGTCAAATTAATTTCATATAATAAATCTTAAAATTTCTAGACTTAGCAACTGAATTGGCAATTCGGTCTTGTGCCTCTTGATAACCCGTATAATCTCAGCGCATAAACATAGATATGCAACATCCTTATATCAGCTCGCTCAACTGAAATTAAACTACAGTTATAAATACGTTAGATATTGATTGCTACGTTTATAATCTTTGCACAGCTTTCTGTCAACTCAGCAATTGCATGCTGTATTTTATATAAATTTAGCTAATTAATGCAGAATAATTACGAAGATCAAAGGTACTGCTCAAGATAATGTGACGTCTGGTTATCTTTTACGTTCGTCGGGTGAATTTATGTAATTTAATATTTAGCCACGTATTCAACTGAACGCAATTAGATGTATACACTTAATTAACTAATTGTTTTCGACATGTGAATATACATGAAATGCCAACCACTAAATTGAGTTCCACCTTTATTTGGATATTTTCTTTCATTTCCTAAATGGCCAACTCCAAGTTAGTTAATGATTATGTAACATTTTCCAAACTCTTAGAAAGTTTAAATAAAACTTTCCGAATTTATTTTTAAGCCAAGCATTTACAGCTTCGTCACATGCTCAACCGAGATCAAATTGAACGTATGATGAGGCCAAACAAGTGGAAATAAAATTATTGAAGTTTTACGAGCATATTAGACAAGAACATTACACCTTTTTTTCATCACTATTAAACAGCAGCTAGTCGAGGGTAAATGTTGCATTCAGAGGGCTTGTTTTCGCCGCACCTTTAAAAAGTGAAACATACATATACCACCCCCTCATGGCATTGCTGCCTCTTCATCCAAACAGGCGGGATACCGCCGCCGACGCGCCATTGCTGGCGGCAAAGTAAATAACTTACACACGCATGTAACATAAAAATGAAATGTATTCGCGCGAATATCGATTCTTTTTTCCAAGGAGCGGCTTTGATTCATTAACGTGCTTTCGACATAGCAACGCGAGCGAAGAGCGCACGTGGTGTGCGCCCCAAAAGGGCGGAAATAGTTTCCTAGCCCCGTATGGCGTGCATGGTGAATTAATGACGCCCGAATTGCCACATTAATTACGTTAAACGCTGACAAGTGCATAGGTCGAGACGGCGCAAACATGCTTCGCAAATAGTTCCAAAAAATTTTGGATCGCATTTTTCCCATGCGGTTATCAGCACGCGCAGGTCACTTGCATGCAGCCATGAACCGACCGAACGATAAGTGAAAATGTTATAAACAAATTTGTAGCTTAAATGTTGCTAGGGCAAGCACTAAATCTCGTTAGTATGCGCTTATTAATTAACGATTTATTTACACAAATTAAAACGCATTTTGAAACGCGAACTAGAAATTTGTTCATACTGCACACATTCAATGGCACACGAAACGCGCATGTTTAATGAGGGAATATTTTGACATATGATAATTAACGACGGAAAATATTGAATCACTGCTAACGACTCGGTGTAATTAAACTGTACAAATAGCGTTTAGTCAAATAATAGTTGCTTATCATCACACACAACAGTGGCATTGTTGCATTTAGTGAAAACCTCAAAAGAAAGTAAAAAGTTAACAAGCAATTACGATGATGATTATCGTATTTTCGGAGCCAGCGGCCGTGCACCGAGTACGCTAGGAAATTATGTTAATGATGATGCTTAAGAATATTAACCGGGCTGTTGTTGGCAAATAGCGAAACGAACGATTTTACAGCATCACTCAGCGTTGCGCGACCGTTGTCGTCGTCGTCGTCGTCGCGAGTGCTTTGTATGTGTGTAATTTTACTGAATTTCGAGTAAAAATAGTAAGTGGGACAGGTGCACAATTTAAAAAGTTGTCGAGCGAGTCTGCTGAATTAGGTTTTGTCGCCTTCCCGTTTTGTGCGTTTGCCGTGCTCGACTGCGTGCGTTTCACGCCGATTCGTCCGCATGTTTTGCTGTTTAATTGTTGCTGACCTAGTGTTCGGCCGCAGCACTAAAAAGATGCCACAATGCTTTAAACTAATAGCAAATAACTCGAAGAGAAAAATCTCCACGTCATTAACCCAAAACACATCTGCTGCATTCAGCGTTATGCAAATTGCAAAATTCACCACATGCGCTATCGCAAAAAAAGTGAAATTGCATTGCGCACAAGTACTTCTCGTTTAGAAATGCGTAAAGTGATCAAATTTGAATTTCTTCATATAATAAAGCAATAACGAGGAATATTTGCAGTTTAATAAATGCATTAAACGTCGAGAATATTTTATATTATTTGCATAATTATCTAATGCTATGTTGCAATACCTACTTTCCAAATATTACCTTCATTTAAAATTTGTTGAATTTGAGTCCGTAATAAATAAAGCATTAATCTTTTAATGTTAAATTATTGTGTAAAATGCGTTTGGTCAATACTCATTGAAACGTTGACTAAGCAAGATTAGAAAGAATCCTCGTGATAGATAAATCTTCATGCAACAAGGTTGTTGGATTATAATTTATTTTGATAACACTCTAATCTTGTAAAAGTTGGAAAAATAACTTTGCTACAATCGGTAGTTGTTCGCTCGGAATTTACGCAATGAGGGAGTCATTTTATTATCGTTTACTTTGAAATAGAATTGTCTCGCACAAGATGGCCAAGTTAAAAGACAGTTTAACTTATTAATCCGTACATTAACATGGCTAGTTTCTAAGCTTTGAAGTTGGTGAAATTAAGTCACCACATAGACCTCATAATCAAGTCGTTATCACACATGCAAACAGACGAACGCATACAGTCGGTCAGACGTGAACTTTGGTAAGTCATGATGTAAGCCATAAACATCCAGCAATAATTTCCATTCTGCATTTCAGCAAACAACGACAAGCACATGTCGCTCCCCTTGGCTCGGCTGCGGCAATGAGAGATGGGAAATAACAATGATGATGTGCAAAGCCAAAATTAACATTGAAACACTCACGACTGCGTCCAGCTATGAATATAGACCTTAAGTCGTTAGTCACGTTGACGCTCTTAATTATTTATTTGGCTTGCCGCGATGCGCAATACGACACAGCCAGAAGCTTAAATATACCAAGGTACAATTATAACGCATCGCGTATAACGAGTTCAAGATGAAATTATTTCGGCCTTAGGTGCATATAAAGTTGAATACTAATTAAGAGACATGAGCCCAATCAGCCCTTAGTTACCGATAAGGTTGTCGTTTGGTCGACGTGGAATATTTTGTTACCACTTTGAAGTGGTAACACACATGAACTACAACGAGAAATTATCATCGGGTGACTGAGAGCATTGGAATGATGATGTGCGCGCGTTGGACTAACACGCTGAGACAGTCCAGGAGACAAACGCATATATTATTACAAGAAACAGAAATAGAACGCGCAACGCAACAGCGCGCACCGTGAAGACGGCAAGTTTTGTTCGGCGCTCATTTCGAATGCACTTAATATGCGCGGACGCGAGCGTAGAAATTGAAATTAATTTGCCCCGTTTACATTAGCATACAAAAAATGTCGCCCTTTATTGTGTGCTAATCATCGAGCCTTATCAATGGACGAAAACCAAGCACAACTTCCTGCATACGCGTATTTTCCTATACCCGTCAATCACACCGAAACTTTTTCCATAACGATTTGCTCCTATTTCATTTCGCTTATCGTCGCCAAGATCATAATCACGGTTATGCGATGCGTGTAGCTACGTGTATAGAAACACTTCAATTTTATCAGTCAATATTTGCTTGCCCAACTGCGATTTTCAAATAGAATGCTTTCAATATTATGGATAAATGAAGCTATAGAAATATATCTCGCCATGAAGAAAACGTGGCGACTTATCAACGTGGTATTCGCAATAGAATGCGCGAACGCAATGTGGAAGCCATAGTTTGGTAGTATAATTGACGTTATTATTGCTCTCTGCATATTAAAAACATACGAACGCAACCACAATAATAATAGCACACTTTCGGTAGGGAAATGCGCCAAGAATGCCACGGAAAATGCCACATTGAAATCAAAAGTATGTGCGCATTGTTACTTATGCCGTTGCGAAAAATCTCGCGTCGAGCTGATAAATTGCCGTAATTTATTTGGCAACCAATTGTATCTACTCGGTGAAACTCATTAGATCGTAATTGAATTTAGCAACTATCGACTCAGAATGCGTAAATACGAATATGGGGGGCTTGGTATAATACGGCTATTGTATTAGATTTAAATAGCAAATGAAATGAATTCTATGCAAATAAGTTGCGTGACAATATTTTGTATGTGCGGCCAACATGCGTGTCCTTAATGTGTGCCAAAAAATCGTTGCGGTGGCGGTGGCGGTGGCGGCGGCGTCGACAACGAATTGGGTCAAGTTGCGATCAATCCGAATAGTTTTTCGGGACGCTTACGAAAATCCTCCGCAATTAACCTGCGCGGATAATTTATGCACTTTACATGCTCGAATTTCCCGACAACCTTCCTGCGCCTTCAACAATAAACGAGCGGCGGGTGAAGTTGAGGAAGTCACGCACGCATCGCGCGAAGAGGGTGAGTTTAATAATAATTCATTTTTATCGCGCACGGTAGCGCGCGCGCGACTTTCAATAATAAAAAGCGCGATCGGCCCGTGTGATTAGACGGACGTGTGCGCGAAGAAAAACGCAACGCGCAAATCGGGTCAAACGCCTAAGTGCATTTCTTGCTCTTATCGCATCCGCGACAGTTGGGTGATGAAGAAAAAAACGGCGATCAACGCTTTTATATATGCGAGTGATAACAGACGTGCGCGAGTACTTACAAGCGCGAAGCCGCGAGACGTGGAGGAAAAAAGGAGAGTAAAATCATACACACCACAAAGTCGAAATGGGTTCTTATCAAGAGTGGACATTGTCCCGGTTTTTGCCGTACGCTCGCTCCCACTCCGCGCCGCCAACCGGGGCGCAACTTGACGCACGCGCAATGCGCCGCTTCGAATTCATGTCGACGGACAAACGCAGTCAAACGAGGCAGTTTGTTTTGTGTGTTCGGTTTGGAATGTTAATACATCCGATCAATTCGCTCGCTCCGATCGATCTACAGCTAAGACATCGTACGTAAATCGTATAGAGATGATTTCGAAACTCGATTTCACAATGGCCAAATTTGAATTCGGTTGCGTCCCAAAAACGCCCCACGACCATAAAGCGGAAACGGCATGTGTTTCGGACACATTAAGTTGACTTAATCGCCGCCCGTACGTACTCAGCCACTTTAAAACCGTACGTCTCGACGGTTCTTCCTTTTCTGCTATTCGAAATGCGAGATTTGATTGAATTAATTAAGCAGTGAATTAACGGATTTAGCCACGCAAGTAAGTTGCCAATTAGCTCGTAATGATTTAATATGCTTATAATTAATACACTCACGTTCCGTGCACACCGTCTGTTTCTGTATGTGCTAAGCAATATTAATAAGTTTTAGTTGCGTTCGCGAAGGCGAAACACTTGAAGGATTCGAATTGTTCACGTGACTGTCAAAACACACGGCGGCGGCGTCGTCATACGGTTGAAAGGTGCGCTGCGTGCGCGCACATTGCAAAATTATTATTATATTTGATTGTTTGCAACGAAGCGCGTATGCTAGTCGTAAATAGGGCGTAAGTGAAGTTAAAAGCGTGCCCGTGCGACTGTTTTCCTGCAAACTAGTTTCGCGCAACCAGCCGAATTCAGCGAGCGCACACGCGCGCGCGTATTGCGCTTATCCTTGCCTGCCGCATCATCACTATCATCATAAGTATTATAATCGTCTAACAATGCGAGCACGAAGCATGTGATAACTGATAATAACTTTTAATTTATTATATAACTAAGTAAGTAAGTAGATTAGCGATCCGTATTATCTCACTGTGTGTGCATCTTGTGATTTTCCTCCACGTTTCAGCCGTTTGTTGCGCTAAAGTGCACACCGCATGGAAAGAGCACACACATACACACACAACACTTAGCCGTATCGATACGACAAATTGATGTCACTGAGCGCATAGCGCAAGAGGGAGTTGGCAACAAATGATAAGCGCACATCTTAATCAAAGTCCGACGGCGAATCGTAAAACTAACGTAATGGGGCAGTTTACCGAAGGCAGACATAATAATAAACAAACACATGGATCTTCAATGGCGCACGCGCGCGCGCGAGCGATCACTAATTAAATATTAATCGAACGTACGCATGCAAATGAGCTTGTATGAAATGGAAACTATGCGTGCCATTTACATGCATTAGTGCAATGCAGGTCGAAATGTGCATAATGAAATAATCCCCATCCGATTGCTAATTGCGTCTGCTTGTGTCCTACGTCTAAGAATTTCGTCGGCCGACGCGACGTGCAGACAAAAACGCATAGCGTGTCGGGGCCTGCTTAATATCGAATTAACGTTATGATTGCCGCGCGCGCGCACACACTTGCGCGCCCGTTCGAAAAACGTATTTGCATACATGCTCGTCGCGCAACGGCAGTTTTAGTTGAAAAATATTCAAATTAGTTGCCTTATTATGATTATTATTATTATTACCAATTTCATTTATTTTTTGTGTGTTTGTTTGCTGCCATAGCGCGCGCGCGCAGCACGTTCTCGTCGAGCGCGGACAGACAAACTTTGTGGTCGTGGTAGTAGTGAAATATTAATTTATTGATACCTATTAGAAATACAAGTTTTTTCTCTCTTACTCGCACACGCGCTCTTCCCATTGAGTTGTAATTGGCATCGATAATGCGTACGCTGTTAAAATGTTCACATTTCAAAGTCAAACCACATATTTAGCAATTATTACACCCAAAGAGAAAAATAAATGAGCGAGGCGCACGCTTACGAAACGCATAAAATCAACTAACGCCGCGTTCGCCTTTTCGTTTCGTCGATTATCCAATTGCCAACTTACATATTTTTATTGCATGCATTTTTCGTACAATTGGACGCCGGTAGAAAAACATTGAGAGTAAATTTCAATTACACGCATTTTCCATTGCAGGCCCGAGGACTTGAGCGCACTTAGCATGCAACGCGGAGTTGGCAAACTGGCTGCCGTTCGGCGCACATTTGAATAATGCAATGCAACCTGACTGACGAGTTTTAATTATAGGCGGTGCGTCGCGTCGTCACTTATTAATAATAATCGTTGATTGCTGTACGTAACAAATATTGCATTGTCATCGCACTGCCGTGTTTCAATAAGTCGTTTGACGGCGCCTGTGAAATTACACACTTTCTTCATTTAGTCGGTTGACTGAGGACGTGTGCCGTTTACGCTGTATGTGGACAACGAAACAAATTCGGCCATAAACAAAATGTCAACGCCGTGTGGAGTGGCGTATACGTTGCGATGAGACGCGTGCGCGCATTCGGCTGCTAAGCGAGCTTCCAATTTTACTTTAATAGTACTAACTATTTGCTAAACATGTGCGTGGCGCAAGCAATGACTACGCGAACGCGCGCAGAGATTGAGTGCGCGTCGTGGTTCGTCTGAAGGCAATGCTGATGATGGGCGACGAGAACAAGCAGCGAACGGGAAAAAGTTGCTGCTGGTGGCCGACAAGACCGGCGAAGAAAAGCAAAACACCAAACACACCATAGTTGGAGGACTGTTCACATCTTACCGGGCAGCATTAGATTATGATTTCAACAATTTCTAATACTGTCAGGTAAAGATGTCGTCCGGACTCCGTGTTCAACAGTTGTTTACGTCTATTGTTCAGCGATTTTTTCAGGCCTGCTTATGTTAAGCTAAAATTTAACAAAACTAAGCATTTCGTTTTGTCAGAAACGAAATTAACATTGAATCAAGCTAACTGAATAATAAATGTGTGTTTATATATAAAGTTGCCGCATGTTTGCAAGTCACTAGACGATGACAATTCAATTGCAAAGTGATTGAAACTATGTATTTCATGCATACATAATTTCACAGAATAACTTGAAGAAATATTCAACAACAATGGCATTCATTGCAATGTTATCACACATTTCTCAGTGTCACATCAATGGCGCCATTGATTGATACATCGATAGATTTTGTGTGCAATTGACCTCCCCGAAAACGACAGCGCTAATCCACGAATCAGTTAATCTATCGATTGGGCTCAGGTGCGATAAACAATTAGATTAAGTAAGAAATTAACGTGCAACCAATCTATAAATAGATTGGAAACTAGATCGGCATTAATATTCAATTATTCGTTATGCAGACGAATAATATTGGAACGCGCGCGCGCGCCTGACTAATTCACTGCTTGAGCAATAAACGGCGCTGACTCTCTTGGCGTGCCACGTTACCAAATCCAACGAGGAATTAATGATCCAAAACCGAATAAGAGAGGCAAAAAAAACTTGTTCGTTGACTCCCAAGCAACGGGTTCTTCTGTATAGATGCATCCACCACATATGCGTGTACTCGCGACGCACGCATATGCGCGAACTCTTCTCTTGGTGCGCTCGCGCCCCGCTGAAATTGAACTTGCAATTGGAAATCGTGTTGCGAGCGCGGCGTGAAAAGTCCGTGCAAGATTCGAATATATTTCATACACAAAACGGTCGCATCCGTCGCCGACTGCGGCGAATGCCCACGCATTCCAAACATTTCAGTTTTGTCGTCCCACATGAAGGCATTTTGTCCTCGCGGATGGGAATAGTGCACAAATACCGAGAGATAAAATTATACGTCCGTGCGGATCTAGTGCGCACTCGTCGTCGACGTCGTCGTCGTTTGCGTGCACTTGTAGAATGCGCTCGTCGACGACGACAAATGCATTATCACTTTGCATATGTGTTGTACGCGCACCAGCGCACTCTTTATGCATATGCAACCTGCAAGAATTCGCTGCTTTTGTTTGCCATTTCGGTGATGCTCATTTACGCTCAATCGCGCAATCCTTAATTTGCGCGCGTGGAGAGTAACGATTAAACTATCCAAATAAATATGCAAATACACATGTGTTTACGGGTGCGCGCGCGAGACGCACACGTAATATTTAGTTATTTTCGTTCGATTTCACTTTCAAACAAGCGGATACACAAACAGATCGTAGGTATTCGAGACCCGAAATTATTTTCAAACATCAGGACCTTCCATCGTCTGTCTTGACAAGCGCAGTGTGGGAGTAACGATTCGGAGGTTGAGTCGAATGCGTACAAGAAAATATTTGGTAGTTATGTAATTAGTCTAGCTAGCTAGGTGTAACATATGGGAAGCATTCAGTCAATCGGTGAATCAGCCGTGAATTCGACCGAAACCTGATACATTCGTGAGCTCACTCGCTGCCTACCGAATATTGTAAATCCTGTGCATTTCCCTTTTTAGTTAAGCCGAGCAAGTCGAATAAAATTTCGACTAAAACAGTGCACGTCGCACAGCGGGAGGCATGATGAAGAGGCAGCACATGTTGCGCTTCTTACTTGCACGATTCATTCCGTCTAGTCTACGACCACGACTCTGACACATCGCGCATCACCACATACCGTTTGTGGTGCAAATTGAGACTCTAACGCCTTAATGACGACGCACGCGAAAAAAACAACTCTTTTGCTTCATGTATGTCTAACAGCTGGGTGTGCCACGGATGCTTAGCGCGTGAAAAATTGAATACGCCTTTCGTTTTGGAGCTTTTTTGGGGCGTTCCACCAGAGCACAAAAAATTAATCGGGCTATCTTTAAACCACGCTATCGTAATAATGATGTCACGAAGACGATCCAAGTTGTCAACTCGTGCTCTAGCGAGCAGCGCAGAGTATAGATAACATGACATGTAAGTCGATCAATTTCAATGGAGGAGTTTGTGCGCTCGGTGCGCAATAATAATATGCTATGCAAATAGTAAAGTCACTCATTCATATTAGACCAGTTTGTTCGCTTGGAAGCAGGAGCAGAAAACACAGTAGGCGCGCACTCGCGCGATATGAACAACCTTAATGCACACGCATAGAAATGCTAACATTACCCGAAAATGACATACTAATAAATCTTGCCTTTTTTATCAGGCGAACTGGCTTTGAAGTGATTACCACACATTTAGAGTTTATCAATCTTGTTCACATATTATTCTTTCCACTTTATATTTGTTTTTGTAGCTGCTACTTGAATAGCAAACAACGCACGTACACCTAATAACGCGACCTAGCATTAAGATTTGAGGAATGTAGAAAATGTCCTTAAGGACTCGGTTGCACTAGTGGTACACGGTCACTGCATAGGTAGGTGTATAAAAATTATATTCGCACGGTGAAAAGTGTGGAAAATTGTTTTACTAAGCGTGTAGAATATGCAGTAGAGGTGTTTTAATATAGGACATTAATATATGATATATTGTCACCGCAGCGTTATCTGATATGTACTTGATAATGCCGAGAATAGAAGAATACGCGCTTGTAAAATATGCTAGACGTACACATTTTTGTTGCATTTCACACGCAAGTAAACACGAAACAAATGAATTTTGATTGAATCATAAAAATTATTGAACCAACGCACGCTCTATTTATTGGTATACAAAAGACGTTGATTAGTTCATTGATAGTCGAACATGAGGAAGAAAAAGCGTTGAAATTGTCTCTTACAAAGTACATATAATATGTACAATTCAACTGCCAACATTCTCTCACAGCTTAAAGTAGTCGAAGCGTCGCTATTCGTGGCGCACCAACGGCAATTACATATACAATAATCTAATTCAGGAATTTCGGTCGCCAAACATCACACCGACGAAACGGTTAAGCTAAACATATCTTGAACCAAATGCGTTCTATTGTCACGACGATGATGGTAAAACCAGCGTGGATCATGCACATTCGTATTCTTTCCGATGCTGAAGCCGCGCAAAGTGGTTTATGCGGCCATTTTCGTCGCTTGTAAAAATTTCTATGTTTCAGAAATTATTGCGAGGCGGCGCGATGGCGAAAGGTAAATTTATGAAAAGAACGGCGTTGTGCGATAAATTACACCCACGCACCTACATGGCCCCCTTTTTCCCGCATATGCTTCGATTTGGGCCCCTAAGCAAAGATCCAATTTTCCGAATTTTTGTTGATGTGCGACTTCGTCCCGATTTCATCACGCGCCTTTTATTTTAAATATAAAACAACAGTCATTTTTATACGCTTGGCATTGGCGATGCGAATATCACAATCATTTTGTTTTATGCTACGTTGTACACATAAAGTATCCAAAAAGTTTCCTCTGTTGGAGAATTATTTGAAATAAACACAGTGTTTACTAAACTTGATTTCAGTTACTACGTAGAATATTTTACTATCCGTATATAAATGTAGGCTTATGCAGATGTTAATTCCAATTTCATTATGTCCCAATTCTCGGTCCCATTCTCCGAACGCGGTATGGCAAACCCTCATTCCGAGTACGAC
>JARJDV010009595.1:0-10206 GCA_030264675.1 Anaulacaspis nigra
GTTGATTTACCTGTCTCGCGGATCGATCCACGTCGTCTGCTTCGAATTGTGATCGATGAAATAGATCTTGCCGTCAAAGTCTTCGGCGCAGTCCCATCCATCCGGCAATGGTATTTCGCCATTGCGTTTCCTCGGCATATTCTAGCGCGGCAATGTGTGGTGTTTGTTGCGAGAGAGCGTATCGTAGCGTGTGCGTGTCTCTTGCCTCGTCTCTCTCTCTCGCTCGCTCTCACCGTCGAGAAGTGCGCTGCGTTGTGCGTCTCTGTATAATCCAAATAGCACAAGTGCACCACACACGCAACTGCACCAAACTTAACTTAACAACAACTCAGCGGACGCGCGCGTACAAGAGTAACAATCGGAAATCGTACATAACGAAGATGATGATGCGCGAAATGGGTGCACACAGCCGATCAACAAACAATAACAACAAAACCAACAAAAACAAAACGGCGCGCGCGTTTACACACAGCAGCCAGCAGCAGCGGCAGCACACGAAATCTCCGCTGGTGCTTGCTTCGGAACGAACGTACGTACGAGCAGGCGAGCAACTGGTGTACCCGCCGCACAGCCAGCACACGACACACGCACTAACTCTAACTACACTCCGGCCATGTTGAATACCGCATTATCATGAGAGCGCTCGCTCGCTCGCGTTCGTAGCGCATGACGTCACGCGGCCGAACGGCCAATCCAAGTGAGCAGGCGCGACGAATGGAATGCGCGCCGCGACTAGAGTAAAAACTCTTCTATGTACGAACGAAAACGCGCGCCGGCAACGACGTTACACATTACGCGGGGCTTTCGCGTCTGTTTCTTTTCCGTTGCGCTGTCGACGAAGTTGTCGTCGTCGTCGTAGTCGTCGTCAACGTCGTGGTACTTTTCGTCTCTGTGGCACGCTCACTGCCGCTGCACATATGTTCGCGATGCATACACGCACATGCGTTGCTTTACACTGCGTGCGCGCGCATTGCGACAGTCCTATCAACGCGCAAAAATTTGAAAATATGTTTCGTTTCCATGCGAAATTCTACGTGCGAATGATGTTCACGTTGCGTTGCGTTGCGTAAAAATATCTCCGGCCGCATTCCACGCCAGAGACGGCAGCAGTGCACGCGCACACACGCGCATCGAAGAGTTTCAAAAATGTGCATTCATTTGCACGGCACTCGCAACGCACCGCACATTCCGCGCTGTCTTTTAGCAGCCACAGTGCCTGCCGTTTCGTGGGCACAACCAAGATATGAACACGCTCGCGCGCGCACTATTGCGAAGAAGAACACCGAAAAGCTCTTTCACCAAACAACGCGCTACTTGTGAGCACTCGATATGTAATAAATCGCCTCACCTTGCAGTATACGCATACAGCAAGCGTGCACACGCCGCCTGCGCTAAGCATTACTGAAAAGTCAGTGACAGCAGCAAACGCGGCAGGCGCGCTTTCGAATTCGCACAATCGACAGAACTGGAAGGAAACGCGAATTGAGCGTACATACCGCATACATGCATGTGCTTCACTGCAATGCTACCGCTGCTGATGGCGTCGACGACGACGTCGACTGCACCGAGCTATGAGTTGGTTGCATGTGTGTTGTTGCGCGCAAACTTTGCGCGACCTAAACGAATGCGACGACCGCATGCAGCAGTGGCAGTTATGTGAGCGGAATGCTTATAAAAGTTCGATCAAGTGAACTGCCCGCAATCTCCCGTTCCAACAACCAAATGCCGCATGTCTATGCGAATGCGTCCAGCCTACATTCCAACCGCGATCAATTCTAATCCATTCAAGTCTCATGCGCATACCTTGTTCATACATAAATTAGTATTGGAATGTAATAAGTAACCATGCATAAATTATGCTTGTAATGCGCGTATGTTTTGTTTTGCTACTTGTGGACTTAAAAACTTTGTGTTTCGAGTTTTGTCGCATTGAGCGCCATCTAGTCTCATAGCCATTAACATGCATGATATCTGTTTTATCTTAAATATTATGTGTCAACAAACTATTATCAAAACTAAAGACATGAATAAATTGTTCGATAATTTAAAGGGAGTGAATATATTGATTACCAATGAATTGTTACTTGTTTCTTGAGGAATACGTGAAAGTGATGTAGTGACACATCATCCATGTCACTTTCAGCTGACAAATGTTTTGCTACGTAATTTGTTGCAAACTTTATTCCAGTGAGGCAACTTCTGGCAGTCGAGCCAGGAAAAGTCGACTTTGCAGTGTAATTCTTAGCAATTAAAATAGTGAATAATTGTATTCATAAAAATGGATTCATCAGCTTCTGATAGTGATGAATTTTACGAGTGTGATGATTATGAAGACGTGCAAAAATGTTCACAATCTACGTCAAAGAAAGTAGCTCCAGATGTGATAATCTCGCCTAAAACAGTAACTACAGATACAGGGGATCAAGATATTTCAGCGGGTGCTAAAGAATCAGGTGACGCAAACGAAATCAGTAAGTCAACAAAACAAACTACCAATAACAATAAAGAAGCATGTGATACCCATCAAAAGACCACACATTCAAATGAGCAAAACAGGAATAATTCATTTAGTAAATCGCATATTGAATCAAGTAACATTGACAAAAATGGTAAGTAACCTCTTTGCATTAAGAACTAAACCAACAGATAATATTGTGGCTTCATTCAGATGCTGACACAGTGGAGGACCTTGCAAAGAATATTCAGATGTGCATGGATCTTGAGAATAATTTAAATACTCAACTGAAAGTCAACACATCCATAGGTGACCAATTAACATGCTCAGAAGGTATAATTACACAATATTTGTTATCCATGTGCAACCAGGATGTATTTAATTGCAGATAAAGAAAACATGTGGGATGATAATGAAAACTGGGAAGATAAACAAAATCAAAATCAGGAAAAGGATGACAATATTGTGAAACCAATGGAAATTGTCAGTACAATAGAATCTGAAATAATAAGCACTGATAATCAGTGGAATGTTGATGAAGGTTGGGATGATATAGAATCAACCCCTGCTCTTGAAAGCACTACAAGCTATAATGATTTTAAAATTGACGAATGCACTGAAAAATTAAAGCCAACGACTAAATCAACACCTAAAACAGAAACAGTATCACAGCCACAAAAAGTTGACAATTTATGGAATCAAGATTTATGGGGCAATGATGATGATGATGATGGTTGGGGCGGTGTGAAAACACCAACAAAGGAACCTATAAAACCAGTAGAGAAAGAAATAGAGAAATCTGCCCATCAAACTAATTCGTCAAAGACAGAAGATGATTTATGGGGCGAGGAAGAAGATTGGGAAATTGCAGATGACAATATAATAACTAATAAACCACAAACAAATCAAAATAAACCAATTCAAAATGCTTTTTCTACCATTGTACATCCAGACAACTCTGGTGTGTGGGGCGGTTGGGGCAATTGGGGTATTTCTTCCGTTCTATCTACAGCTGCAAACATAACTACAACCGTCTCCCAAGGTATTACAAGCGCATTAGAAACTGGAATTGGAGTTCCCGACCCCGAAGAACTTGCAAGGCAGCATCAAGCTGAAATTCGGAATCGCAAAGAAGGGCAACAGGCAGGGAATCACGGTGATAAACAAAATCTTACGGAAGAAAAGCATGCTGAAACAGATAGCGAGTTAGGTGTGCCATTTAGTTTGAGTAATTTCGTGTCTGGCGTCTCCACCATTACAAAACTAGTAGAAACAACAGGAACGAAAGTAATCGCTGGTGGCTTAGGCACTCTTGAAACAATCGGCAAGAAAACGTACGAAGTCTTACAGGAAAATGATCCTCAACTGAAAAGAAAGCGGGCTTTCTTGAAAAAGTTAGAGGGTGAAAAACCTGTACTCTCACAATTGCTACGAGAGGCAAAGGATCGGGCAGATACTGAAAATAAAGAACGCGAATTACGACATTATGCGAAAAAAGCAAATTATGAAACCATGTTTGATGATTACCAAGGTTTGGTACATTTGGAAGCGCTGGAGATGCTTTCCAAGCAATGCGAAATCAAACTTCAAATGACACTTAATCAAGCTGAAGATATGGTTGAGATTCAAGAGACAATGGAACAAGTAAAAGAATTATGCGAATTAACCACTGAGGATGACGAGGATGAGGAGCATAATATTGATGACATAAAAGAGAAGATTAATACAGCGTTAAGTGAAATTAATATAGGAATTAGTTGCACTAAACTATTAGGTGTATTTGACCATATTATCACTTGGATTCAAGATAGGAAACCCGTAAATCCCGCGGAAATTCATGCGAATGCCATAGAAAATCTCGCGCAAGTTACCGCGATGGCAGTTGAACAATATCATAAAGCTGGCGAACTTCTCCTAGTTAAAGAACATCGGAGTACGGCTGATGAAGCAGATAGCCTAGTACAGTAAGTATTGAAATTTCTAAAAGTTAACAAATTTTTGATTGCTACGGAATTTCAGATTGACTACCTCATTATCAGCACTTATCACGATTTTATCAAATCAATACGCGGCAAAATTACGCAGCATAACAGCCGACGCTCAGCCAGTGAACGAAGAGCTCAAAGGATTGATATCAAATATATTTCTTGAAGTAAGCAAAATCTACTATTGAAATGCAATAATTTATGATAATGTTTCATTTGCAGGCTGCAAATAGTTCTCGATACATCGAAGATGCATTCCAATTGTTGATACCCGTCATACAAGTAGGCGCTGTATAATATTCCGTAATAAAACAATCCTATAAAAAAATCAAACAATAATCTGACTGTACTCGGCATCTACATTGTACTCTTATCTCAGTTATTTTCGCGGCGGTTTCTCTTCATTTAATTAGAAATTTATCAACTTAATTTATTAAACATACATTAAACGAGCGCACGTTCTCTAGCGATAAGCAGTGTTTACTTTTCGTCAGCTATCGACTCATGACAAATACTTGAAGGTCCGTTTGTAGAAGTGCTCAAACGTATTCGTAATCATTCAAGTTTAAAACGCCTAAGCGAAAGGTGAAAAGAAAATGGAGTGCAAAATGCCTGAAGATAAGTGCGCAGCTAAACGCGATGCTTGCAACATTTCCTGTTCGATTAAGCCAAATGATGAGAAAGCAACTGAATGTTGCGCAATGAAACCAACAAAGGAAACAACTGCGGATGCTTGCTGCATGAAGGGGAAGCAATGTCCACCTAAGAGCGGCGGCGACGGTCAATAATTAGTAATTATTGAGCGGCTACATACTGGAGGAACAACTTTACGTTTCGGATACACAAAAAATGACTGCATCACATTGTTAATTGAGAAATATATATGAACTTTTGTAAAATACTATAATACTATAAAATAAACTCTTCCCGATGTTACAAATGCACGAAATTGTATTTCATATTAATATTTATTTAGCCAAGTATGAAAATATTTTCCGCTCGCTTATTTAAGAAAGTGGTGGAATAAAAACAAACAACTTACCTTATGTAACGTCACTGCTTTCGTTTATTTCCCGTTGGAGGTTTTTGCAATTGAAAATTGTTTGTACCTAAGCCAAATCCACCAAATGAGGAACCGCCAAAGGTATTTGGAGTTTGGAATGAACTTCCAAATGTGCCTAGAATGAAAGAGTTTTAATGACTTGCCGGATTAACATTGATTATACTTACTTCCACCAAAGGTATTTGTTGAAGGAAATGTGGATGCGATTGCGGGATTATTTAAAGCCGCAGCTTGAACGACACTAGGATGTGTTACATTGCCAAATGGTGTTGGTCCTGAGGCCAGCTTTGGTGGTTGTTTCATTGCGAAAGATTTAATTTGATTCAAAGTATTTTCTGTATCTTTGTTGCTTTTTTCGAAAATATTTGTAGGATCGTTTAGGATGTATTTGCGGAAATTGACATATTGTTCTTTCTGAGTTTCAACTTGTGTATGTAGCGATTGCAAGTGTCCAGCAAGAGAGACGAATATCTCATGAATTCGTCGCATGCCTACGACTAGATCCTGATGTGTTAATGGGCTAGTCTTACCATGATCTTTGATGTACTTATCTGTACTTTCTATTTGAATACGCATTCTTTGGAGTTCGCGTTCAAAGTGGTCTGCCAAATCAACAAAATATCGAAGTGGTGCAACGTTTTCATATTGCAGTCCAATTGGAGTATCATACGTTCTCTGTGCCATTTCCACTTGTTGCAGGCCGATTGCTGTATCATATTTAAGTTTTTCTGCAATGTTTCTGTTTAATTGCAGTTGTTTTTGCACTTCATTTAATTGATTATTGACGGTTTCAATATCTGCAGCCACTTTACGAAATTCTTTGGCTGAGCAACGTGCAACATCTGAACTATACGTTTTTTGCTGTTTAACGAAATTTTTAAACGCGTCCACTGTTTGTTGTATTTCATTAGGAAGTAGTTGCTCTTTTGGTGCTGTTTCAGTTTTAGCAGCTGTTGCAGTACTTGATGGGGTTGTAGTGGCAATTCCACCCAAACCAGTTACAACTTTGGCAGCTGTTGTGGTTGTTGCTGTAGCAGCACCACCCAGATTAAAACCAGGGAGAGCAGAAGTAGTTGTTGTTGAACCAAAACCAAAATTTAAGCCAGCTGTTGTACCACCTCCCAAGGTGGGTTGACCTGTATTGGCTGCTGAAGTGCCAAAACTTAGGCCTAAAGAAGGTGTAGCAGTTGCTCCTCCTAGGGAGAACCCTGCTGCAGTAGTAGTTGTTGCACCAGCAGTGGGTGCACCAAATGAGAATGAACTAGTACCAGTAGTAGTAGTTGCTGGCAAGCCAAATGAAAGACCAAGCTTTGGTTGTGCTGTGGTTGCTGCAGTTGGAGCGCCAAATGAAAATCCGCTACCTGTTGCAGCAGTTTGTGTTGGAGCAGCACCAAAGCTAGGTGCTGGAGTTGCTCCAAAACCTGCAGCTGGAGCTTGTGTGGCTGTAGCACCAAATGCTGGTGCTGCGCCAGCAACTGGAGTATTGAAGGAAAAGCCGCCTCCCGCAGCTGGTGCAACTGAAGTAGCAGTAGCATTCCCAAAAGAAAATGAATTTGCTGCTTGTGCTGGTTGTTGCTGAGGTGTGTTAAATATTGATGGAGCGGCAGAAGCGGCAGGCGCTCCAAACGAGAAACCTATTCGAGAATAGAATGAGCCCCTATCTACATATTAAAACCGTTATCCATACCTGTTGTTTGTTGTGTACCAAAGCCTCCCGGTGCAGTTTGTGTTTGTGTCCCAAACGCTGGTGCGGCTTGTGTTGTCTGTGCTCCAAACCCAGTGCTTCCAAAATTGAATGACATGTTGATGTGGCTATTATTTTCTTATTGTTTAATTATAAAACTTGCAATTTATCACTATCAAATTCTGCACAACACAAAGTTAGTACTGCAACGAGGAGTGAGGTTATATTTATAAATTTCGTCGCAATCGAGTACTTTCGGTAAATTCATGTTTTAAATACCTCGTAGATGGCGCAGCAATATTGAAAATGAAATTCAACCCGAATTGAAATTTATTCAAGTTGAGGTATTGATTATTAATGTCTCTGGAAAAGAAGAATGTTGTTTAATTTATTTTTAATTCCGAACGATGTTGACCTCAAATTAAGCATTATCGTGTAACTGCACACTTCATTATATGACTCATTGATATGGCGTTCCACAGCTGAAAAAAGTCTTTGCGTGAACTTAATAAAACAGGTACAAGCGGAACAGAAAATAGGTGATGAGGAGGATAACGTACGTTTCACTTTATGAATGAACGAGCGCCAAGAAATTAATGAATGAGAATTTTTCCCCATGAGTCATCATTCGATTTGAATACGCTCGTGATTTTGTTCTCATAGCGTGCCAAGCAGCGTAGTTTATAAGTTCAAATAAAATCACAGTTGCAAACATTTGTTAAACTTGCACATCGTGTTGGCTGATACTTAAATTCTTCTAATTTAATGTACCTATGTATCATAAGATAACCGGAAATGGAATGATTCACAAATTTGAATCTTTTTCGAGCATGATTTTACAATATTGTGTTACGGCTGCATGGCAATAATAGTTGGCTAATTAAGGCAAGTTCGTCAGCGGATTAACAGAATCGTTAGAAACGAGATGATTCAAATGTGGGCGCCAGCAATTATTTTCGGAATGTTTACTAATGTTGCAAATAACATTCACATTTTACGAGATGACTAACGTGATCATGTAATAATTGAATTCATTGATTTCTTATTCAATTTTCAATGTCATAGCGCCAATATTACAATATTACTGGGACCAAACGTCTTAATTCTACGCAATACTTATTAATTCACTGACCACATAAGTGATTATAACGGTCTGCTTTAATATCAGCTTTAAAAATGACCAAATTTAGCCGAATTCTCACCTCTAACCTAAAAATACTTTCTTCGGCTATATCTAAAGTCTGAGTAAAATAAAGTCTAGGTCTGCAAAATATGGCACATCCAACTAAAACTCAAATTGAAAATTATTCTTACGGGTATAATTTGTATAATTTCAAACGATAATTACTAATGTTTGTAATTATTCAACCACAGTAAATATTATATGTACTTATTCTGCATTAGTTAACCTTTTCATTGATATAATTCACTATTTTTAGTTTTTATGTGTTTTAAAGATATTGAATGCTATAATTGACACTTGTGATTTCGCTAGCATGCGACGTTAAAACTCTTCAATTTTGAAGCCAAATTGTTGCCTAACTACTGGTTAGATTAAAATAACATTTATATTTTCGTAAACTATGAATCAATTAATTTGCATAGTTTAATTTTTAAAATCTTACTATTTTCGTTTACAACAATTTCCAATGTGAAATTAGTGTGCATTGGTTAAACTATTGCAACAATCAGACATTAAATATAATGCTACGAATATCTTACGGAGTTTTCCGTGCATTTCGTAGTAAGTACTAAATAATAGTTCGATTAATCGTAATTATTCGTACGATTAAAACGTGGCTGTGAACTTGGCAAAACCACAACTTCCTCCGTTGATGAGTTGCACAACTTGCTAGACGAACTTGCACAATCCGTAAACGATATTTGTGCATTATGCGACTCTTCCCCGAATTGATTTCATCATGAGATCTTACTTTACGTCTATGACTATGCATTCAGAATTTGTTGTTATGTATAAGCACTGCATAGACTTAAGTCTAATTTTAAGTATAAAGTTATTTCGCATTTTCTAAGATGAATCAAAACGTGTAACCGCAGAACTGCACGAAATACGTTTTGAACAGCATTACTTTATGAGTTCCCATAAGTTTACTTGCGTTCCACATAAAATTCCTAGAAATTCTCGAGTGAATTGTCAATGTTTTTTTCTCACAGTCTACAATAAATTCTCCAAAGTTTTTTCGTTTTGCAAATTCATTCAATGACTCAAGTTAGTCATAATTATGATTGTTCAATTTTGTGCGCTATAGTTTTACATTCATTATCGATCAACGATCTTATTTATATTGATTGTGGTTTCTAGATCCAAATTTGATCGGGATGTATTTAAATTCCATAGAATTACTTATTGATCATCCGCGCTATTTGATGAAAGGTGAAACTAGGCGCCATAAATTAATCGGATTTGACAAGAAGAAGAAGTCTTTAATAAGTGGTACAACGATTGAATTAATGCCTTGCGTTGCGGATGTTATTATACATTACTAAGAAGGACGACCTTCCCTTTAACGCGCACAGTTCCGAAAAATTATCGAGCATCTTCACTAGAACTTCTACGCGTTCTTCTTTTTAGCGTCTTGCAACCCACTGAGTGTGCGGCCCTCGAAAAGAAAACGATTAGTTTACTAAGAAATTTCGTCTAAATTTAGCCGCACTAACCAACAATAAAACCAAAATGAATGTCGGCGCTTATTGTGTAAATTGTGTCAGGATTCAGTGTTAAAGCATTAAATTAAATAGAATATCTATCTCAACTGGCGTGTGTGGTCTTTTTGTCGCAAAATAACAAGTTATTAATTGCACTCCTACTCGCTCGTGAAATCCTGTTCGCAATTTCGTGGTCGGCATCGTCGCTTTTATGACTTGTCCGACCGCCAATCACAGCTCTTTGTGTCCACTTTGCCACAACAACCGAGGCGATTAGGAAAGGAAAACAAGTTTGTTTTATATTTGTTACTTACATAATACATTTTACTCCGCCATTTTGCGTCTTTTAGTA
>JARJDV010009596.1:0-24485 GCA_030264675.1 Anaulacaspis nigra
AGGCGGGAAACGCCTTCATACAATGAAACGTGACAACATTGCAAATGATAGTACCTAAACAAGCCAGTGGGGGCGCCTCGATCGCCCGGCACTTGGGGCCGCTCTTATAAACCTCGACACCTCGACTCTTATAAACCTCGACCCGAATGTTGTTCATACGTCCATTTTCGAGTTACCAGACATCTTTACTTCGTTCTTTTTACAAATCAAGAGAATTAACGCGAAAAATGAGTAAAATAGCTGTGTGTCAATTGACAAGCACTCATAATAAAGTCACTAATATGAAAACTTTTGAAAGTTTGGTACAAAGAGTGACCAAAGAAGCGCAAGTTGAGGTAATGTTTTCTAAGTCTTAATATCAGTGCTACACATCCAATTTGTAAATAGTTTATATTTTTTCCAGAAGCGGTTGACTATGTGGCATTATCTACACAAAGTTCTGTTGAAATGGCTGAGAATTTAGAAGGACCAACAATGCGCCAATATAAAAAGTGCGCTCAGGATCATAATGTATGGCTGTCAATAGGTGGTTTCCACGAAATCAATGAAGATGATAAAAAAGTAAATTAAACTTTATTGGCCATTATTACAATGTAATGCATTTTATACATATTTGTTGTAGAAAATCTTCAACAGCCATGTGATCATTAACAATAAGGGTGAGATTGTCAGTGTGTACAGAAAACTTCATCTGTTTGATGTTGATTTACCTGAGAAGAATATACAATTGCATGAATCTTCATATGTTACAAGTGGTTCAAACATTGTTTCACCAATACCAACACCAATTGGAAGTTTGGGATTATCAATAGTAAATTGCTTTAATAACTTGTTGAAATGTTAGTTAACAATTCTTGTTGTTGCAGTGTTATGATTTGCGCTTTCCGGAAGTGAGCACATGTCTGAGGAAAATGGGTGCTGATATATTAACTTATCCATCAGCATTTACAACAACAACTGGTGCTGCACATTGGGAAAGTCTTCTTCGTGCTAGAGCAATTGAAAATCAATGTTATGTGATTGCTGCAGCTCAATACGGAGTTCATAATGAAAAGAGGCAGTCGTTTGGAAACTCAATTGTAAGTTAATTTATCATTTAAACATTGCAACTAGTTACAATGCTCAATTTAAATGTAGGTAATTGATCCATGGGGTAAAATTATAACGCAATTAGAAACATTTGAACCCAATAAACCGGAAACTGACGTTAATTTTGGAATAGCTACAATTGATTTGAAGGAATTATGCAAGATACGGAAAGAAATGCCGGTGTTGGAACATCGCCGTAATGATGTCTATACACTCGATGTTACGAAGCCAAAAAATTACGAAATAGACAATTTTAATTACATGTTTGCACATATAACTATTCCGGCTAAAACTGTATTTTACAGATCGGCGCATTCTTTTGCATTTACTAATATTCGCTGCGTTGTTCCAGGGCGTAAGTTACAAGAAATAAACAAATTCAAATAATTCTTAACCATATTTTGAATTACAGATGTACTAGTAGGCACTCTAAGAGCTGCCAAACGTTTATGTGATTTATCTTCTGAAGAAGTAGCCGATTTGTTTCAAACTGTTGTGCGCGTTGAAAAAATAATGGAACAAGTTTATGAAACTAGTTCGTCAACTGTTTGCATTCAGGATGGTGCATTATCAGGGCAAACAATTCCGGTAACTTAATATTACTTAAAAAATAAATCAATTAATAATGATTATCGTCAATTTTAGCATGTCCATGTGCATATATGCCCAAGAACTAATGGAGATTTTGATCGTAACGATGACATTTACGAAGAACTGGCAAAGCACGATCGCGATTCAAATCCTGAACCAATTAGAGATATTTCTGAAATGACCGATGAAGCAAATAATTTACGAAAACTTTTCAAATAATTGGGTTAATATGTAAAAGAGTAATATGAATATTAATAAAATAGCAATGGTTACTAACTTCTAAGAAGTTATAATACCCATTCCCTTGTTATATTTCTTACAATCCTAAAATAAATTAATTTTATCACATATCTATAAACCGCAACAATTTTGTTATCTCAGCGATTATAAATAATTTAATGCACTTTCAAATGCTGAAAGAGCCATTTCAATATCTCTTATAGTTTTTAAGGAATTGAAATAAATAAATGAAGGACCAAATATTTATGTTCTTAAGATAATTATAACACAGCAGTTCCCAATAAAATCAAATTTTCACAACTTATATAATATTTAATTAAATCTAACTAATCTATCAGGTTAACAACAATTAATTAACTTTCCGTTCATCTGCAAGCTTTTATGAATACGGCTTAAAAAAAATTTAAATATTGACCGAAATATTCTAAATTTAAATTAGACTAGAGCATCCTCTTCTTTTATTGTATGAATATTGAATTTTGGCATGGTGTGGAAATAATGAAATGTATAAATAGAACACTGTTCTACTGTTTCGTACATGAGTAGGGTCTGTGTACTGAAGCGCTAACCGCTCTCATCCCCTGAGTGACCCTTTTAAGCATTCATTTTTAAATGCTCGCACATTAGCTTTCACTTTTACATCAGACTTGCGCGAGTTTTCAACCTAACAGAATGGTTTCGCGTGTCATGGGGCAGGACAATTTAATAAAATGCAACTTGCAATTAAGCTATGAAACTAATTTTACGGGTTGCAATCCAGACTTCGATTCACTACTTTGCTGGCCGCGCACTCCCACAAATACAGTTGCAGTTTTACCTTGTTTTTCGCACTTAAATGGGATTCGATACGACACAACGCGTAAGTAAATATTTAATTTCATTCTGATAAATTATATAAAGTTTATAGTTTGTTTACATTTGATTAGAAACGAACGATCCCGTTTTCAAACATGTTTACACTTTAATATTTTCATTCAATATTTGACTTTCGTTAAAATATTTGTATAAAACTTGATCAGCGCATATTTGATGGAAATTTCGTGGGAATATAAATACATTTTTATATTCTATTTATTTACTTTCCAATCCTGCCTCAAAAATCAAAATATTATCAATCAATTCCCATCAAAATTTTTAACGAAAATACTACCAGTTTATAATAGAAACTAAGTAAACATTTAAACAAATAGATTTGTGATACAAAATAATATGCAAACATTTGCTTAAATGCACAAAGGCTACAATGATTTTAACCTATCTTAATAGAGAAAGTTCCAGAATGAATTGCATCTAAAAAGAACCCAACCCCCCTAGGAAAGTAGAGGAATTTAAGGAGAACAATACAATATAACGATTATATTATTTAAATTATGATTTATTGTTTGTTTTCAGAAAATGCAACTCGTGAATGTGATGCGTTCGGAACGTGGTCGAAATACACAGATTATCGCAATTGTCGCGAGTTGGAAAATGAACACATCATCAATGATCACGTGTCGCACGCAATTGAACTCACCACAACGATTTACCTTGGCGGTTATTCATTAAGCCTGATCGCACTTGCTGTCGCCGTGTACATCTTTTACAAGTACAAGTAAGTCAACTGATGTTTTGTTGTTTTCAATATGAAATGGAGGAGTAGAATCTCACTTGGCACAATAAAAATACAGCGAGGAGACCACTTCTCCACTTATATTAAAGACAATCTTCCTGGTCTTCCAACTTTCCGACGCTTAAATAAGAAACTATTCGCTAGTTAGACACGAAAAAAGGCCAGAAATGAATGAGATACCTTACTTGAACATTATACAATGAAATGATTCTAAAAGCAAGTGCTTTCTTATCAGTTTCTCAAACAGCACGATTGTTTGATTAAGTTGGATCATCATACTCTGTTAACATTCCACGCCTCGTACGCATCATCATCATGATGATGTTAGTAAGGATGATGATGCCGAGTGTCGTTCTCTTGCTCGAAAAACAAATAGCTTATCAGTTATTAGAGTAATTCTATTCTCATACGAAATTAAATTAATCAAATACACACCAAATGTAACGATGTTGTAAAGAGAAAGCGTTTTAAGATAATGAAACTCACCCTTTGCGGAATTGATTGATCGAGACTGATTGGATTGGAAGATATGAACGTTGCGTGTGCAACATGGAAGTGTTAGATCTGGCAATTTCGGAAAGACACTGATAGATCCAAACTTCCACCTTGCCAGCAACGCGTTTCGCAAATTGGTTTGCTCCTTTATGAGCCCGAATGAGAACGATTCGAATGATGCGTTCTCATTTATAGAAGATGTATTCGATATTTACTTTGTGATATATCGATATCCAATAAATTCACGGCGATAAAAAATACTTAAGATTTGAGGAGTGATCCACAAATATTTAAATTCAACAAAAAGAAAAGCAAATGAACGTATTCGCACCCAGTTTTCTGTTGCAAATTTTGTGCATAATTGCATTTGTTTCTTTTAGGGACTTGAGATGTCTTCGGAATACGATACATATGAATCTAATGATCAGTTTCATTATGGTGGATTTTATTTGGATTGCGACGTTTCTTCTGCATGTTTTCCTTGCCCATGAGACGATAACGTGCATTTTTCTTATCGCCTTTTTGCACTATTTGCACTTGACGAACTTTTTCTGGATGTTCGTGGAAGGCATGTATTTGTACGTGTTGGTGGTGAAAACTTTTCGCGGTGATCGAATCAAACTTCCGCTGTGTATGATAATTGGCTGGGTTTTGCCTGGATTACTGACTATCACTTGGTGTGTGGGAAAAATATGGACACTGTATCTGGAGGATCCCGAGGGATTGGAGCATTTGAAAAGTTGTCCATGGAAATCGAATTTATTGGATTGGGTGTTTCAGTTGCCCTCAATCGGCGTATTATTCGCAAACGTAATTTTCTTAATTGTCATTATGTGGGTATGTAATGCATCAATTTATCTATTTAATTTGGCATTAATTGAGTGCCATTTACAAGGTCCTGATAACAAAACTTCGCTCTGCGAACAACGTGGAAACGCAACAATACCAAAAAGCTGCAAAAGCACTGCTCGTCTTGATTCCGCTACTGGGCATCACGTATATTGTGGTTCTGGTTGGACCCACACAACCCGGATTATTTCGCAGTTGTTACGAGTGTTTACGCGCTGTCCTACTATCAACTCAAGTATGCGTTGTTATTTATTTACCTTGTGATACTCCTAAGAATCGGGCCGCGCCTAAACCAAGCCATTTATCAGGATTATCTTTAACCAATTTTTAAATTAGACGTTTACATATTTGCTTTAGATTCCCGTTCACCGTTGCGTATTTGTTTTTACGCCTTCGTGCATGTCGTAATGATGCAATCATTTTTCATTTTTCCAGGGCTTTACGGTCGCCGTATTTTACTGCTTCCTGAACACGGAGGTTAAGAATACGGTGACACACCATTTGAATGCATGGCATACGCATCGTAATCTGTCGCAACGATCCAGTCAGCGGCAACGGCATAGTAGTAGAGAATGGTCTCGTCGATCCAAAGACAGCATTAGGTCACTTGAAATATGTGATAAATCTGATGGAATGATTGATATGCTTTTCACGCAACAATTCCATCGGATTTTATCAATACTTGTCAACGTATGTAATTAGGTGAAACGTAATTTGAAGTATCCTATTGCAGATTTTATCAGACAGTCAATTTATTCAAAAAACGTGAATCATCTTGTTCGGTTGGCACTACAACATCGTTTATTGGTGTACCAAGAAATAATTCACAGCAGCGACGAATAATGGGTCAACCACCATCATCATTATCCCCGACAAATGGAAATCAGCCCAATTCTTAAGGCTTGGATTTATTTAAACCTTGGTGTTAGTTTTAAAAAGTTTTGAAACTTTCAAAAGTTTTAAATTTTATGTTCTAAGAATTGTACCAGATGTCCCTATCGCACAGTAAAGTTGTAAACAAAAATCATTGGTGCGCTGTCAGCGGTGATAAGTCACGGAATATTTTTGAGAGTCAGTGTTCATTTCGCTAGTTTGCGTTCTTCGGTTTCGGCATTGTTATTGAAACTCAAATTAATTTTGTTTGCACCTATTAGAGTTAGAATAAACATTATTGTGAGAAGAAATGGAAGATAATGTTACGAGTGAGCAGACCACGGCAAACGGCAAGCCGGATAGTCAAACAAATCAGGATGAACTCATTCTGGCACAGCAACGACAAATCCAGCAAGAAGTTGGTGGTTGCAATTTGAGGTTACAAGTGCAATGTTAATTCGCATATATTTTCTAGATTTCCGATTCTATTCCGCTCGTTAGCGAATTAGATCAGCTTGCGTCACTTACTAATGAGTACTCTAATGATACAGTGTATTTGGGTAAAATCTCTGACCTCTCAAGCAGATACAAATTTATGAGGAGAACCAGACCAGATGGTAATTGTTTTTTTAGAGCATTCACATATGCCTATATAGAAAGACTCCTTGAGAATAGGGATGAGTTTAATCAGTTTTACACTCTGGCTGAAGCCAGCAAAGACATGTTGGTTGGTTTAGGATTTCCCAAATTTACTGTTGAAGATTTTTATGACACATTTATGGAGGTGCTAAAACGCATTAGTGAGATCAAAGAAATCTCAGAGGCCAAAAAAGAACTGCATACATTATTTAATGAACAAGGCTATTCTGATTACATGGTAGTCTATTTACGTTTGCTTACAAGTGGTCAATTACAAAAGGAGGAATCATTTTTCATATGTTTCATTGAAGGTGACAGATCAGTAAGTTAATTTCTTGCTCTATTGATTTCAATTAACTATACAATTTTTTGCTATTAGGTAGCTGATTTCTGTCATCAAGAGGTGGAACCAATGTATAAAGAGAGTGATCATATACACATAATTGCTGCCTGTAGAGCACTTAATACTGGTGTTAAAGTTGTTTACATGGACAGAGGCATTGGAAGCAAGGTAACTGAACATGTTTTACCAGATGGTGCACAGCCAGTTGTTCATCTACTCTATAGGCCAGGACATTATGATATACTCTACCTCTAATGTGAGCCTGTGCAAGATAAAGAATACAGGCTATTTGTTTTCCTCATTTATTTGTAAATCTCCTATTGCAATATGCAAAGAAAAATCGTTTTCTACAATGATTGTTTTCTTAATTTGCCTATATTGCTGATGGTATGTAATCATTCATTTATTTGATTACAAAAGCATTTGCAATTTTTTCAGCATCAGAATTAATAAGGTTGTAGATAATATGTTTATAACAATATTAAAAATAGTTTTTTATGAAGTTAATAATAATGATTGCTCAATTTTTGCTTAGAAATCTTTGAGTTATCCTACGGCGACTTATTTGAATTCACGTTTATCCAGTTGGGTGTTTTCCAGGATATGCTATATGTTAGTTTACTCATAACTCGCTGAGGGCTAACTCTAATACTTCGTGTTGTAAATATTCGAGAACCTAAATACTGTCCATGCATATTAAATGTCAACATAAAGTGCGAGTGGATAAAGCGGATAAAGGTTATTGTTCGGTCCCGATACATACCTTGGAAGTGAAGTTCCCGTTTATTTATACCAAAGAATCCATATCAAAGTGATACTTAATGGCAGGTAAAATTGCAGGACTTAAAATTATAAGACAAACCAATAAAGTACATGAAGCGGCAGTGATATTCTTTCATGGATCTGGTGAGATAATAGGTTAGACTACACAGAGATGAATTATTCATTCTGTGCATTATTACAGGAGATACAGGGTCTGGTATTTACGATTGGGTGAAATTCTTAATTGGTGATATTTCACAACCTCACATAAAGTTTGTGTTTCCGACAGCACCATCAAGGCCATACACGCCACTTAATGGCCAGGTATGTGTAACAGCTCTTAGGTTTTATGTTGTTGTTGTCAGATTTCCAATGAATTTCTAATTACTGCAGCATAGTAATGTGTGGTTTGATCGTTTGGATATTACGCCAGAGGTGCCAGAACATAAGGAGACTCTAGAATCTATTGGTCATGAAGTCAAACGACTTATTGATGAAGAAATCAAGTCAGGCATATCACTTGATAAAATCATTGTTGGCGGCTTTTCAATGGGTGGTGCATTAGCCATGCACACTGCATATCGCTGGGTGCCAGATGTTGCTGGTGTCTTTGCCATGTCTTCCTTTTTAAATGAGAACTCTATTGTTTATGAAGCACTAAGGAAACACTCACCAAGATCACCACTTTTAATGTTCCATGGTGATAGAGATACACTAGTACCTCAATCATGGGGTGAAAAGACTTTCAACCAGCTAGAGGAATTGGGGGTAGATGGAAAATTTGTTCGTTTAAAGAATACTTTACATGAATTGAAAAAGAGTGAACTGCAGGAATTGATGGAGTGGATAAAGAGGATTTTACCTTATGAAAAAGCTGTTTGATGTTGTTGCTGGCTAGGAACGAAGGTAAAAAGACAATATTTTAGGAAATAGGGGAATTTCTAGAAGGGTATATAGAGTGAACTGCGTGGTAATTGTGTGTCTTGTGTGGTAGTGTGCATAGAGGGAAAATATTGATGCAATTACTACAGATTGTTAGGAGCTAATTTGATGGTCAATTAAAGCTTGAGGCTTGAAACGGCAATAACTAATTCTCCATTGTAGGATACTCATTTAAAAAGCAATTCAGATCAAAAGCAATGCATCAAAACTATTTTTCTTAGCGTTAAACATGATTATTATTAGTTGATTATCAATTTTATAAAGGTGTAAACAACTAGTCTATCGGGTTATTCGTTATGTCTTAGATACTCAAATGATTTATGCAAATGGCGAATTAGTTGTGCGTGAACTTTTCGTGAAAGGGTGTAAAGGAGCATTAATGTCATATAAGACGTGAACAACTTTCGTAAAATGCCTAAAATGTACGGTGTCTATAAAATCCACAATCATTTTTGTGGATATATTTGCAATTGCACACATTTTAAATGTTCCTATATACTATTCTTTCATAAATGGTAGCGAATAAGGAAAATTTATCTGCGGAAGAAACACTGCCACTCTATTAATGTTAGAGCAAAATTTTATGATGTTTACCATACACATATAGAAAGCTTTTCCAAATGAATGTTTGTTAGAGACGTATACACTGTTTATATATTATGTGGATCTATATATTTTATGAATGTTTCACTTCTTAAGAGAATGATAAATGATTAAGTCTAATCGATAATACAAATACATGATGCATTCGCCAATAGTGTAATTCGCATCTTCGGATGCACGTTCAATACATTGCAATCTTCGTATATATTTGCTGTGGCACATTTGTTCGAAGTATACATTCTATAATATCGTATATTATTAGCCTATCCATCGATTTTGTATTTACATTCTTGCAATTATCATAATTTCGCTTCGTAGCCGCATTATGCATACATATTACATAATAATAATACATCATAAAGTGTGTCGCACTTGGTGGGCAGCTCATTACGGCGCGTTATGACGGGTACAATACGTTTGTTGACACTCATTTAAATGGTTGACTAGTTTAAACGCATATGATCTAACTAACTTAGCATACAAGTCTCTTATTTTATGAACGTATTTGTTTACAATAAGTAGCAGGTAAAGATAAAAACGATGCAACACAGTGCGCACACATAACACATTAATATCACACGCAACATGCCTCCGACTCGGGCTCATCAGCGATTTGCACGCGTTTTTATCTCTTGATTTACGTGTTGCGTTTTAAGTTGTCTTCATGCTTTATCTTTACGTTCTGCATTTCATTTTCAGTTCACTTTCTCAAAACCTTCATCATTATCGGTGTTGCGTAAGTTCATTCATCGATATCGTCACCGTTATTACGCGCATCGTCCTCGTCTCGCAAGGCCTTGGTTTTGCCGCTGTAAGGATCGAGACGCTCCTGTTTGCACGGGCAGCGTCCTTTATCCTTCATGTACGTACCGTATTCGCAGGTGGGTGGGCCGCATCGACCTTCCACGATGCATTTGCGGTCTTTCAGCGAAAAATGCTCGGTGCCAAACTTCATATTCACGCAGCCGGAGAGTACCTCGGAGTCGCGCGGACAATCGCAGTGGCATTTTGCGCTGCCGAAGCGCGGGCTGAAGCGATGATTCACCGTTGGGATGAATTCCTCCGGGCATTTGCAGCTGCACCAGTGAAACGTGTGCGCGAACAAAGTAAGTATGTAAGTAAGGGGTCATTTATCATATGCGGAATTATCGTATGGATGCATCATCATACCTGGGAACGTGTTCGGTCGGCAGCTTATTCGGACTGGCGTAGTGCCCGTGCTTGGCGCGGATGAGTCGCTGAGGCGCCGCCGCCAGCAGTTCTGGCATTGTATCCTCTGACATGCAGGCGCATTCGGTGTGATTGTAAAACGGCAGCTTTTCGATGCGCGTCTGCAATGGGCTGTACGTTGTGCTCTGCAAAAGGAACATGACATTTACAAAGTGCGCTCTTGAGTACTTTTACTCGGATTTGTTTAATAACAAACGACGGGATTTTTACGCACTGAAGGTGCTTGTTGTTCATTATATGAACGAGTAAATTAACCGTACGGACTAATGGTATTTCTAATGATAAATGCATTTGCATAATGTAAATGCGATGTATGTACATTACGCTTACAATGGTAATCAATCAGCGGATTTATTGCAATTCTTGGTCGAATACCATTATTATATATACGTATTTATAGCTAGTCTATGCTTGGTGGTAAACTAACTAAGGCTATTACACTGGAAAGGCACTGAATAAAAACATGACCTATTTAATCATAAATAACTCGGAGTGTGGAAAAAATTGTTTTGTATTCTTTGTCGTTTGCATTGGAAGTTATATAAACAATTAATGCTACTTATAGGACAAGCGACAGTTATCCGGGTCACATTTGCTGCATTTTCATATTTTATTACAATTTAATTATGATGGAGAGCGTTTTGGCAAATGTAGGATCTTCCAGTTTATTCTATCATTAATATAGTTGGTGAGAAATACGCGCATGTATAATATTATCATTTAAAGTTTTTGGCATTGAATATCTACTGCGTTGTTGGGTAACTTTAAGACACTTTATAATAATTTAAAATAATTTATGAGCTGCTTAGTTGTAGGTAAAATGCATACTTACGTAGAAGTAGAGATAAACAATCTCCTGGGATTTGGCCCGGCATTTCTTGCCGATTTCTTCGCAGCATCCGGTATCGTCAGCGCACCGGTGCAAGATAGTGCAGTGCGGCCGGAAGTGTTTTCCAGGCGCCGCGTGCACACTCTGCACGTTAACCACCTTGGGTCGTGGGAGGCGGCATTTCGCCTGCGACTTGACGCGGAAAATGTGATGAATCGCTGAATTCGTCTGCCGGCCGTGCTCATTATCTGCAATTTGATACGATTGGGATGCGATATTAATTTGCGCACGCATGTGCGTTGCATTTAATTCCATGCTATTTGCGTACCGGGCTGGGTTATTTGCAATGCTCGCGAGATATTTTAACGAGCACGCTCATCGCGTTCAAACGCATACGAGCGCGATTACATATCGGATAGAAATTAAAATACTTGCGAATGCTTTGCCCTCACTCGCCACGCGCAATAGGATAGCATTATAGCATCGATTACGATCGCATATCTGCAAATCGTCGCCGCATTTGCATTCGTACCTCGACCGTGGTGGCTGTGAATGTGCTTTGCGAGCGATTCCTCCACCTTGGGTCGTGTCCCGTAGTTCTCCCACTTGTATTGCGTCATTGGCGATTGTTCGCGGCCGCTCTCTTCAGCCTGGATGTCGTGGCGTCGCAGACCATCACTTTCTTCAACTATTTCATCGTCATAGTCCTCGTCGTTGGTATCCTCTTCGTCCTCCTCATCGTCGCCGGCTGCTGCTGCTGGTGCGGATAATTTACGATGCGCTTCCTGAAACACCATTGTGTATTAATAAAATGACGCTCAGAGCGTTGAATTCTATCGCTGGGGTTATTTACTTAATTATGTAAATTCGTATTTATTATCATTTAGTGTCTCGACAAGTGACTGTCATATATTACAAATTCGAATTCATTCGCGCAATAAGATGACATCATCGCTTTTGCGTCTGGGCGCATAAACGTTCAATATTATTAGAATGCAGAAAGCTAGAGTAGTTTGCGTGCCCACTTTCAGTGCATGCGAAATATCGCGAGAGATGTAGGAAAAGTACTTGAATTTTTGCACTTCTCGCTTTGTTCTTGCACGATATTGAGTGCGAGATGTTATTGTAGAAAGTGCGCGCTTGAAATGCGCTTAAGGCGTGCATGTGTGAATGATAGATCGATAATCGACTGGTGCGGGTGCGTGGCGTTCCGTTCAATTTGCGTCGACATGTGCGTGCAAGTACGCGAAGGATTCATCCGGCGAAATGCGTTTTCAATCGCTGACGAGCGCGCGCGCGCTTTCGCTCGTTGATTTTGTACGCTTTGCGCTGTGTTTGCAGGCCCTATGGCTTTGAAAATGCATTCTGGACGGTAGCCAAAGTGGCGTGTGCGGACGACACATACCATTTGGTTTCGTTTACTGATGTGATGCGTGTTTTGTCTGACTGCAGCGCAAGTTGGTGCATCATCATGCATGCATGCGTGCACCTCTTGCTTTGATTCCACTCGCGATATAAGAATACAGCGCACTTGTCTAATTCGATGCGCATTTTATTTTCAAACATAACAAGACGAAATGCACTCTCTTGATGTTTTGAATGTCTGATTGATCGCTCGCGCAAAGGGTCCAGAGTGCTACAAGTTATATAAAGCTCGCAACATTTATGTAACGAATTTGCCTATAAATGTTATGCAATTGTAAGTTATTAGCCATTTGTGAATCCCCGAAATACGTTTGCGGGGCATGTGCGCGCAGGCACTGAACAGTCAGTCGGTGGATGGTGGACTTGCTATCGGATCATCTCTTCATGCGAAATAAATACATGCAATGCGATTAGATGGACGCGCGCAAATGCACATCGGATGATTGGTGTGTCTTATGGACATGGTTAGCACATGCAATTGCTGTTCGGCCGTCTGCGCTGTTGTGAATGTGTAAATATTGGATTCGTTCACCCGAAATTCCGATGCTAATGAATGTAATGCGCGGCATGCGCTACATGGCGCGCTCGCGGATGATAGTTGTGTTTCACTTTGTCCTGTTGGCAATAAATCGCCGCTCGTCCGGCCAAACTCGACACAACGCATCGCATTCACGAGATGCAATTTCTGCACGCGCATTTGCCACGGCAATAATTCATTTCGCGAGGATGGCCGCGCCGTTTACAGCTCAATGCGCGAACATGCGACTGGGCTTATCATTCGCAGTCTCGAATTTCATACGATACGCTCTTGTGCTGTACTTCGTTAATTGTTTTCTGCCAGCCGCCTCAGTATGGACGTGAAATTTGAGACACAATTTTTCAGCAGCGAGCGCGTTGACTCAATCAATCGCACCGCGGCGAATTGGAACAGAGTAAAAATTCAGTTCAACTTAATTTCGATTTGGCATTTTGCTACTCAAGCACAGCGAAAGGTTCGTGCGGGGTTATCGGCGCAGATAGGGCTTCATTCAGCGCTTTGATCATCATGCACTTTGCAATAAACTTGTGTCGTACCACACAACTATAAATGATTGGTGACATAATTACGCCGACGAAATTACCATGAACCACACGCATCTCGCATACAAATAATTCACGCACATGATTCATACGACGAAGAAGGCGAAGGCGTTCGCTCATGTCGTGTATATGTAAATTGTCCGATAACGATTATGATTACGATTATTACTCTTATTGCTATTAGTGCCATCATTAATCCCATGAAGATGCTGTCGCAGTGCATGCTTTAGGAGAATTTAATAATGACATCTTGCGGTCTTGTCGTGGCCAAGTGCACATGCAATGGATTGCTATCACTGATTCTTCTTCTGCTTGGTTAACTTAAGAGCCACTTGCCATGCGCATTCGTTGCATTTACAGAGTGTCCCCGATGTTTCATTTGCGTAATGGGAATTTGTTGCGTTTTAAACTTATCTTAATGGAATGATTGATAATTATTCATAATTTGTCACCGCATTTGTCATGAATGCGTAGCACCCTTCTTCTGGGTTAATTAATGGCTTTGATTGAAAGTTTAAACGAGAAAACTTCCTAGTTGATATCACAAAGAACTAGAGAAAAAAGAGTTATTTAAGTGGACGTTATTACTAAGAGCGACCCTTCATATTGCGTTATATAAAGTGTTTCATAAAGCTAGAGAGAATTTGACTTAAGGAGAGGAGGGTATGAATGTATCACTTTGTAGATGTAAATGTTGCTACTGTCCCTGAGTATCCAGAGAATGCTCCCACACATTTTACCATTTACCATCATCATCATCGTCGAGCAATAATGATGATATGTTGCCTGGACGAACGACAATGACAAGAGACTGTCGTCGGCGGCGGTGCGCGAGCGCGCGTAAATTCAATGAACATCGAATAAATCTTAATGGAAAGCATTCGAGAGCCGCATAGATAAATAATGACGATGACAATTGACTGGCATGCAGCGTTTATACAGCATTTTTTACTCTCCTTTACGCATGTGCGTGGTGCGTGCTTTTATTTCTGCCGCAAAGGCTCGAAAAATTAATTACGCTTTCGGCATGTGTGTCTTATTCTACATCTCGGCCGCCGCCTCTCAGCATGTGTGGCAATCACAAAGGTGGCAATTTGCCTGTTAACGGCACCGAGCATCTTTGTTTGTTTCTTCACGTTCGTTACTCATAACAAGCTGCGAGCATATCTTCAAATTTGATACATTTACATGCGATGCAAACAAATTGCGGTGAAAGCATCGCAATCATCAACGATTTATCTTTGCATGAGGAGTGTGTACTTCTTTCAAACGCCCATTTATCTTATGGTTCAATCAGAAGCGAGGAATCCGGTGAATAATATTAAAATTTCAAGTCCTTAAAGAACTTATTGGTGACAGGTTGAGGTTATGTCAATGAATTCATAGGTAAGTCAGCATGCAATTTCCTCTCTGGCTGGTAGAGAAGATTAATACATATTAGCTTGGGTTATTATTGTCAAAGATGTTTATTTACTTTCCGGCGAGGCTATTAGAACGCTGAACAAGTTGATGAAAATGTGACGTTTGCATGCGGATGCAAATTACTTGCGCTGGCAGGCCAGGCACGTTGTCGGTGGTCCTGGTGGAATGGCCGGCGGCGATATGCAATTCGATCGCTCCCTTCGACGTTCGACGTGCATCCTCGCTGAATGTCTTCATACGAAAGTGCCGTGCACGCTCCGGTTCACTAATTGCGCGCATTATCATTTCGCTTAATCCGTGCGGCACGTACGAGCGCTGTAATTGCTGGAAAAAGTGCCGAAAGCACATACCTACTCTTGACGGCGACGACAGCTTGCGCCTGCGGTTGAATGAAGTTGTCCTTTTTCTGTCGTCGTCCACAGATTATCAATACGCTTCACCGGCACGCGTGCGGTTTGCAACATAATAATTTTGCGCTTGCATTCGCATTCGTGTTGCTCGCGTTTGCCATTTGTATTCGCCGACGACAATGGCTTATTCATAACAAGTCGCGCAAGCGCGCGATATTAATAATAACTGCGCACCGTCAACCGACGAGGGAACAATTGCTGCATGCAACAAACGACAATGACCAGGCGGGTTCTTCGTGTTTTTTTTCGTTTTATTTGCCGCTCGTTCAAATTTATTTTAATTTCGAAAATCTGATAGAACTCCCTGCAAGCACGCACCATTTGTGCAACGAGATGCATCGCGATGCCGGTAGCCCGCCATGTACAACAATAACACGGGTGAGAAACATTTACAGCGGCATCTTGCACGCTGCTGCAGCGTAGGAGTTCCTCGCTTTTGTTGCGGCTGTATTGTTGTGCACCACGTCTCGTTAAATGCTGCACGTAATTTGATCTTACCTTCCATTCACGGTTCAGGGAAAAGCGTGCGTGTTTGCGGTAGCTGACGTGCGCATCGAGAAGGGCTTTGGTACTCTATCCCGTTTTCAATAATTGCCCGAAAATGTTTTCGGCTCTGCGCTTATTATGCGCATTGCATTGTTAAGCGATGAATGTGCGTGACACATTCATGTCAGGAGAATGAATATATTCAACTCTTTATTACACGATTTTGAGGTTATGCGATTCACAAATTGGCTGGAACAAATATGATTTTCACGCGAATATTTCTAGATTTATCTGGAGAATTGTAGAATTTTTACAATTTTATTCAGTTTATTCCTTTTTATCTTACATGCTTTGTTCTAGTTAGAAAATTTGATGATGCGTGTTTTACATCACCAGGACCAATTTTAAATTGAATGCGGAAGTTGTATCGCGTGTGAAAAAGCTTATACAAGTAATAAGTAAAATAAAAAATATCGTTGCTAGTGACCCAAAAGACAAAATCCTTGGAAAATTAAATTTTGTTACTAGTTGGTAAAGGAATAACTGAATATTATAAATTTTTTGTGAAAGTAGTGTTTCTGCATTGTGATATTCAAAATTCATTTTCCAAGCTGCCGATATAGAAACTGCAACTAATGGAATAACGACGCAAATGTTTTTAAAAAAGAATATTGTATTTTCAAAGAGAAATTAAAATGATTTTACTTTGGTGGTAATATCAACGAGATATTACATAGGTAAGCTAGATAATTTAATAAAAATGAAGACTGCTGTTTGATTTCACCGAACTTGGCTCAATCGAAAAAACTTTTTGAAAATGAAATTTTCAGTATTTGTAATAAAATTTTGCTCCAACGTATATTTGTATTATTTCTTGATGAGGAATTGTGCAGTGCGAGGGAAATAATTTTTCAATATATCTTGTGATTTTCCAGAAATTAAGGTAAATATTAGGATCAAATATTTATCTTCTACATATTATGAAGTTCAAACAAGCTACTTTCCAACCCTTATGATGAAGATTGATTTCGTTACCAGCAGCAGTAGTTAGTTGAAAGTTAAGGGTAGTTAAACATTTTCGACCAAGTGACGTCATACTTAATGGACTCGTACTTTTAAGGACATTGTGTACATGAGTGGCAACTCAAAATGTACTTGTCAATTATCGCTTGTTTGCTTTTGATTTAGAATATTAACACGCTCGGTTTTTTTTTTCGGAAGAGTTGTGTAATACTTGACGCTCTTCGTTCTCATGCGTGCAACGCGAAACTGTTTCAGTTCATTGTTGAATTTTTACAGTTATACGAAAACTGTGAATTTTAATTAGATTTCCTTTAAGTGTCATGTCCGATGCGTATCAAGCCGTTTTGCCGGTGAGCACGGCAGAGAGACAATTGGTTTAATTATCTTTGAATTAATTATACTTGCTTCGCTATTAATTTAATAACTAACTAAGAAAGGTGATTTTTACAAAGAAGAAACTAGTTTTAGTTTTGAAAGTCATGAAAATAACCTTGCGCTGCAAATGCACGTGTCCCATAAAGTAAATGATTTAATAATTGAATCATTCGACTACTTCGAAATCCTTAAGGAGTTCGACATCTTAAAATAGCCACTGTTGATCTTACAATTGGAATATTTCAATACTACTCTCGGCCATTCTAAATTAAACTCATTAGTGAAAAGTTTACACGGTTTGTGTTTGGATTGAAAAATGGTAGACATTGCAATCTTGACCTTAAAATAGTCTTTCAAAGCATCACGCTTTCCAAAAATGCGTAAAACGTATACGTATTGAACCATTCAAGAAACGTCCTTCCGTTCGGTTGCTTATTATTTTTGACGTTTATTATGGCAACACCAGCTGCCGTATATTTATAAAGCAATTTCGAGGAATTTGATCCTTAAGGTTCACTCCTTTTCTTTCACTTCTTTTTCGCTGTGTACGTGTGCTGCAATGGGTTACCAACAATCCAACTCGATCATTCATTGTATTAAGCATTCAAGCAAGCATTTACATACATGCATCATCATATGCACTATGACAGATGTGGAATTAATAATCAGCCATAGAGAAAAATAGGTGAACGCATACTTGAGCAATCTATGCGTTTCATCTACCGATCGAACAACTGTTGTTATTTGTTATGAAATGCAGAAAAGTGAAATTGGTAACCTACATTAAATCAAACAATGCTCACCTCCAGTTGCCACATAAATTTACATTTTCGAAAAGATTCATGCGCATTTAATGGGAGTATCGTACGCGTGTGGCAATATGTTCAAAAGGGTAATCAATCTTGCGCCGCCAAGAGTCAACAAGTCATTTATAAAGTGTTATCATGCATAACTGCAAAATTGATTAATAAATGTGTGTACTTGAATCCGTCTTGTTATTCGACGAGTAAGAAGCAATTCAAGTGGGAATTCCATTGAATTCTATTTTCATAAAAACTAAGAAGAACACTTTACAAAGCAAATATCTCGCTTGATAAATCAATCTCCTCTTCAATGTTTGCTGTTTCATGATGTTATAATTTGCATTCGCTTCGCCAAGAAGTAAACACTCAACATGCGCCGGATATAATGCTGTTTACAGAATTCTGGATGCTTTTACTTTTTTGGAAGTTTAAAGCAAAAATGTCATAGAAACGATGTTTAGAGAATAAATAATATTACAATGAAAAGTAAGTCAACGCAGCGAGGAAATGAAAATAAAATTGCCGCTTTGCGTCTAAAAGTATTAAAGTAAATGTTATCATTGCGAGGAAATAGGACCATTGCGATTAATACGCTCATAAAACAAAACTGTCAAGTTGTGTGTCGCTTGGGAATAAGTGAATGCACGTATGCGGACTATTTTTATGGACACAACAGACCTAGGACCACATAGAAGAATGGTTCGCAAACAAACTACTATTCTACGCGTACGCGGACGCTCGCAGGAATATGAAGTAAGATTTATTGCACGAATGCATGCAGACACAACCCGGCTCTTGTTTGCGTTTCCCAGCGATGCGCCCTTAGCACACAGCGAGACGAGTCTGACCTGATTCCCTGATAGATATGTTTTTTCTCTTGTTGCTGCTGCCAACAACATCTCTATGCCGCCCCACGGACATCGCATTGGCAGAAATGTAAATGCGCTCGCATTTGAATCCTCCAGGGATATCCGTCGATAAGAAGTTTTTTGCGCACGAGGGTGTTTTGCGCACGGAAAATCAATTTTCACCCAAATACAAAACGAGGACGATGACACCCATCGGGTTTATGAGTCATGGCGGCGACCGATTGACATTAAAAAATGTTCATACGCGTGTCGAATTTGTGCGTAAGTGAAAAATCGTTAAAAAACAAAGCTGCGCCGCTGGGTGACTACCGATTTACTACGGTGTTTGCATATGCAATGAATGCGTACGTGCGTTATTACGAAATGTTTATAAGTGCGCGAGCGCGGGTTCAATGTTTGTTAGCACAACGAAGAACACTCAGAAAAGATGTCATCCCACAACCGCAAGTACCGCACTGTGTTCATCATCATCGTCCTCAGCAACATTGCGGGCGTGTGAAGGATGAACAATTCTAATATGGTTGACCGCAACGAATTCGATGCTGATGATGATTATGTCGTTAATATTTTTATTTCATTTACGCGCATCGGTTTAATCATTTTTATTCGGCAGTAAAAGTTGTTTATTGCACGTGTGACGAATTGCAATATGACCAAAACTTCCTGGAACTTAATAACAAGAAGTCTTTTCCAGTGACAAATAGCAAAATTTATGTCTTGATGAGTTGACAGACTGACATTTCGGAAAGTTGATGTGCGGACGACCAAGCCTTTCTGCATCTAATTTATGCATAGCATCTTCACGGTAATGCATGCGATTAGCTTCAAGTGCGAGAGCTGATGATCAGATGAGTGTACTATCCATCCACCTACACCCGTATCACTTCTCATACGAGTCGCGCATTTTTTGCCTTGCATTCAAGCACTTCACCTCTTACCGTTCGCCGAATGCATTTTGATTCAATGGAAACACATTCACTTGCGAGCATTATGCCACTCAACAAATACCAAACCAAGTACAAGTACAACGACAACAACAACAACAACAGGATCGGCAATGGCAACATAATTACGCAAGAAATTATTATCTTGTCCCATTTATGAATGTAATTTATCTGTTTATAGCGTTGTCAAATGACACAAAGTTTTTGCTGGCCGTTTCAATCAAAGCTGCATTATAACATTCCTGCGCGAGGAGCTCACTCACCGGTGTTGTTGCAATGTCGCCCTCGACGAAGGACTCTTCAGCGTCGTCCTCGTCGTAGTAGTCGTTCATGTCGTCCGCTTCGATGTCGTCCTCCGCAGGCGACATGTATCCGTAGCCGTACTTCCAGTGCGGCGTCTTCGTCGTCGTAGGCGGCTGCGTGACACGCTGGATACTCTCGAGGCGCTTGTTGAGTTCTTTGAGCTTGGGAAACTTGTCCAACTTGGACAAGTTGCTCGTGCCATGATGTCGCAGCTTGTAACTTTTACGTGTGTCCTCCTCGCGGCTGCCGTGATGCGCGTGTAGATGATGTCGATGGTGCTGATGGTGGTTGGCGGCGGCTGCGGCGAGCGCTTTCTGAGTCCGTTTGCCGCCAACACTGTACACCGTCGACTCGGAGTGGATCACATAGACGAGCAGCAGTAACCACTTGAAGTGCCACATCGTGTCGCAGCCGGCAAAGTGTTTGCAAAGTTATGATGTTCGCTTGTTGTTGGTTGCTATTTCGAGGCGCATAACGAAATTTACGGTCGACCGTTTATAAATTGCGCGCGCGCGCGCGCACGGAAAACGTATTTCTCTACAATGTTGCAGAAGCACCTACGAACTTTACTCGGAACAGATAGAATTTGCGCGCTCTATTTGTTTACGCTTTTATTTTCGAGCGGCGGTTAATTGTTTGGAGTTGACCGCGGAGGCGCGAATATTTGTCGCGTGCAGTCCGTGTAAGCGCGGCAGTGACAATGCCGTGCGCGCACTACTCAGTGCTTGCCCTCCGCAGCGCCGAGCGTCTCATACGTTCGCCGAAGCGCAACTGAGAGGATAAGGATGCTGCGGCTGCTGCCGGCCGCCTCGTGCAGAGCGTCGTCATGCAGCTGGCTGGCTGTGATGGTGATGATGATGCTGCTGCTGTTGCTTTTACTGCTTTGGTTTCGCTACGAATGTACGAATATACGCTATGCGTAGACATGCCGGCAGCCGGCGGGTGTCCGATTATTCGCTTTGGCACGAATTCGAATTTTCGCATGCATGCGCACCAGCGGAAGTCGCACGAGCGCACGCTGAAAAGGAGTAAAAAGTGGCGACACAAACACGTACGACACGAGCGAGCATCAAGGCGTTTAATTTATTGCTTCATTTCAATTAATAATGTTTATGTCTTTACAATTGTCTTCAAGCGGTGACAATTCGCGCCGAGAGCGCGTCTGGCACGTCCACATAAACTTTTGCTGGATGCGCACGGATCAATTTAACCAATTCATCGACTTGCACATGGCCATCGTCCTGTTTCGCAGACCAAATTGTCAGCGTGCCAACTTCCAGTAACGATTCCATTTCTTTAAGACTTTTTGCTGCGTACATGGCACGCACCGGAAATGTTACGTTGGCAATGCCTTTTACTACCCTTTTCATTTCATCAACTTGCTCGAAAGTGTACTTGGCATCGTCCTTGTAATCTGTTGTTGTCCAGCCCAAGGACCAAATTACACTGTTGATCAAGTTGGGTTTCTTCTTCATTTCGTCCAGTTGTAAATCTACGCCTTTAAGCAGTGGATTTCCAGGACCCCGAGCGATATCACCGTTGATCCATATGGGAAACTTGGTGTATTCGTCGCGTAAAGCATCGTTATTTTCGTTGAGCAATATCTCTGAGGACATGGCACGGTCATAGGCTAGACTTAACTTGAAATCCAACTTTACTCCCTTCTTGCGCTTCCCTGGAGTATTATTATGTTCAACAACTCGATCCATGAACATCTTCAAAGTTAGATCTGAAATTACTGTTGGTGGATGACCCATGATTACTGATATTAGAAGTGAGTCAGTATGATGGACTAACTTTCCTAATAGAACATCGGCTTCAATCATATGCTTATCATCTAAAAGTAAAACGCACTTTTAAGGTATTACTCATTTATCAAAGATAATATTTTACTTGCTAGTGCTTCTTCTAGTAAGGCCTTTGAATTAACTGCATGATCCCAAGTTATTTCTGACAAGTTTCCTTTTTTAAACACTTCCGGAAAGAACTCTTCCATGGACGTACCATGTTTTGTTTCGCCGCTGGCCATTCCTAGGAAAATAACGATAGTTTAATATACTCTTTAATTATGTAGCAGATGATTTATAGCTGTGATACTCCACCTATGCCAATTACGGATAGTAAAAGTACGCAAAGAAGCATAATTAAAATTTTTTCTAGCACTAAATATAGGCAACCAGCACGTCAAGAAGAAATTTGGCGGTTTTTGTCAGTTGCACTTGCAACTTAATATCAGGTGCAACACGTATCAATGTTAGTTTGGAATAAATAATTAGTAAACAATGGTGTAATATTGTGAATATGGTTTTGTCGAATTCTAAAAACTGTAAGTAATCACACTAAGTTCTAGAATCACAATGTAAACACTTTAGTCAAGCGAACACCTCAAAACCTCTTGATCGCAACTGAACTTGTAATGCGTAGTAGTAGTTTAAGTGGGTTGCTCGTTAACGTTAACGAAATAATTTAATGTACATGCACGAATCAAACACTTATCAATCACTTACTTTCGATTAGATTCAATATACAGCTGATACTAGCCGGTTCGCTAGCGCGGGTTAGAAAAAGAAGGAGTAAACCTACTGCGCGCATATCACACTATAATCAGCTGTTTCTATGTGTATGCCTTGCCATGTCATTGTGATTGCATTTCCAATGAATATTTGTAGTTGTTAGGTCAGCGTTTGAAATTGCAGTGATTTTGATTCATTTAAAGTAATACCGTTAGTTTAATTATTGCGTATGCATCCGTAACTTTCACATAGTAATTCAATGCAACAGATTAACTTATAAGTACAGCAGGATAATAACTGACAAGCTATAAAATGGGCTTCATTTATTGGCTCTGGTTGTTATTCGTACAAATTATGTAGTTTAAACCTATTGACTATGATTGAAAACTTAGCTAAAACTTTAATATATACATCTTATTAAAATATGGCAACTTGTTTCATAAATTTTGATACTCTAAGGGTCACTTGGCGTTGTTTCTGATGATTCAACTGTCGTTTCGTTCGTTGTTGGCAATTCACTTGTAGACTTTTTAGTGTCTTCAGCGTCTACGGACGGCGTTACTACTGTCGCCTGGAGCGATTCTGCTGGTTTGTTTAGAGAAGTGGTTGAGATACTTGTAAGTACTTCACGACTTTTCCAACCCGCCAACTGAAACGAACAACAACAGCGAAATAATGAATAATTGCATAGCGAAACGCTGCGCAAAAATAAAACAATTACCTGTAATAGCTCAGTCGGACAACAATAGCTATTCAAGCAAGCTTCATCGGCGCATTTCACCAGGCACAATGGACTCTTCGTTGTGTCCTCGGTGTTCTCGGAGGCGGTCTTAAAGAATTCCGGCTGAATAGTAACCTGCGTGACACCGTGCTCGGTGAACACCTCCTTAACGTCGTTTATTATCCTCGCGTACACTTTCGGATCTTGAAAGATGATATGCACAGTGGAAATCACTTTGTTCGCAGTCATCTGCCAAATGTGCAAGTCGTGCACATTGATAATGTCCGGAAAGTGCTCAATCAGCTGCGATTTAATCGAGTCGATGTTTATTGTGCCTGGAATCGTCTGCAATAAAATAAGCCCGCTTTCCTTCATGTACGGATAGCTGAAGAACATCAACAGCGTCGCCGATAGAATCGCTAACAGCGGGTCCAAATACTTTGCCACTTCCGACTCAGTGAAATAGGTAGAGAGGCCGCATATGATCACGAATATACTCCCAATAACATCGCGAAACATCTCGCGGAATCCCTGCCGTTGTCTGTATTGTGGCTTCACGCATTGTCTCCGTGTGCTGCTTAGCCGCCGCTGACCGCTACGCACCGAATCGTGCGTTACTACACGATCAAGCACAACGTCCCCGCTCTCAGTCACGTACAGGAATGATCCTTGATGGAACGTGTAGCCGCCAATGAGTAGATAGCATATCCCATTAAGGAGTAATCCTGTTGCGCCAATGCACACTACAAATATAGGGCTATGCACCTCATGCTGATGGTCAATATGCACTAAAGTTTGCAATGCCTCAACAAGCAGTGAGAAACAAAGTGAACCAAGAAACACACAGCATATCAGCATCACAATAACGTCAATGCGCGTCCATCCAAAAGTATTTTTGAGTTTGCGTTCCCTCTGGGAACTTGTTGTAGTAATCTTATGCTTCTTCTTATCCTGACAGCGTGTAAGTTCACTACTGGCCACATCACCCACCGAAGATGCTAAACTTGGTGGTTG
>JARJDV010009608.1:0-16337 GCA_030264675.1 Anaulacaspis nigra
CTTTTTAAAGGAACAATAAATATATTTTTTATAATTATTAAATAATACGTTAACACGTAAACAAATAAATATATTTATTGCCAGTTAAATAGCTATCGATCACAATGCGGTATATATATTATGTACTTACTTTTTAGGTTTTTTTATTTATATTAACTATCCTACCAATAATAGCATCTAGGAAGTGCCTACTTAGGAACATTCCGTCCTGCCGTTATTCTACCCGTGTGCTACCTCTTCTCAGCAATGGCATGTATTTTCCATTAGATATTATAACATTATACGTGAAGCTCCTCAGTAATTTGAGTTGAAGGCGTGAAGGCATTCCTATAAAAATGTACAACAATTAATATGAATGTACTCAAACATTATAACAAGCAACAACCTCAAAGCATTCGGTGGTTAAGGATTCTGATTTACTCCTGGACATAGCGAGTTTGACAACAAACGCCCATTTATTTTTCTATCACAGCCTGTATGGTGCACTTGGTCATCAGACTTGCAAGTTTACAACTTACAAACATTAAGTTTAAATCCAAACTGAAGCAGCCCTGGACCCAGTATATTTATAAGTTATAAAATTAAATATGTATGCTATATAAGCTTCTTAAAAGTCAACTCCAGCACCAACATCCAATAGCCTATCAATACGTGCTAGGAATTGTTCTAAGAGTTTTAAGTTCGATTTCCAATCCTAATTTTCTTTGTCTAATTGTAAGTATGTAAGTTAAAATACTATTTATAATTTATACCCATTTGGTACGAATTGGTTCAAGAATCACAATTCAAATTTTTTATGTTGTGTGGAGTCTCAATGCCTTAACCGTATATTCTGTTGGTATGGCTTTCTGAAAATTACACGTCTCATTGTTAACTTTTAAGCCTCGTTGGTTTAAGATAGGTTCAACGAAAGTCACTCAGTCACTGTCGGACCTGTGATTGGCTTCGAATTCTATATTTTTAATATGAACACACCGCGGTGTATAACATCATTGCTAATGAGGAGACTTCCTTGACTTGGACTTAGAATTAAACTTAGCATTAGGGCTTAGAGTTATTTCTAACCGCTAAAGTCAACTAGATTGAAGCGTTTACGGCGAGCCTATTGAAGCTTTTACTGCTTTACTTCTTATTTAATTAAAAAGAAAGAAAGTCACAATATTTGAGATGAAGATCCGCACGTTGTAGGCAAGCTACAATCTAAGTTATACGAAAATTGGCTTAGAATGTTGAATCTATAAATTCTGAATCACCATTCTGTATGTTGATTACAACAACCTGACATATTTAAACAAAATAATAACACAAGTATTTACATATTAATTATTTATTGCGTAAATGCAAACCTCAAATATTATCTAAACTCTAATAATATAAGGGTTTATATATCTGATATAATAATTATTTTATTGGGTAAGATGTTTATTTATCAAGGGATTATACAATATTTAAAGTATGTTTTACTATGAGAAATTGTATTTATTCTGTTTGAATCCAATTGAAGCTCCTGGAATGGATTGTGATAGTCCCGAGAAGATTCCCGCCCTTGTTGAATAGACACCCAGCACGTGTCTAATTGACAACGACACGAGTGTACATGAGTGCGCATTGTCCGCCGATGTCAATCTAATATTGCTATTAGATTAAGTCTCCACCCCGGTGCATTTTCGCACCCATTGCTTGCATGCAGAGATACACTCCTTATTACATACATGACTGCACGTCGAGAGTGCAATTCTACCGGTTGCGCACACGCGCAAAACAAGGGATGATATTATGGCACGCGTACGCCAATACGATTGTGTTCGAATTACGGCGTAATCCTTTTGCACTTGAAAGTGAAGTGTCCTTGCGTTGGATGCATCGGTGTTGCATCTCGTATTATGCACCCAATAAACTCCACGATTCATCTTCCCATGATTGCATTGATATAATTTGAAAGATAAGCGTGCACTCAAAATTTAAGTAGTTTAATAAAAATATCATTCGGATGCGATGCAGCCTCCCATGAAATTACAAAAACTATAATAAACTAATAATGCGCGATGCCTCCAAGGAATTTTAATTGATTTGTTTTTGGCAATAAATTGCATTACATAGTAACGCGGAACAATAACGCGACTTGCTGATGGCTGTCGCATGATGAAATTGTGTCGTTTGCATTTATATTGGATGAGTGTATTCGCTTCCCGCTGGACGAACAATGCTCGCGCGCACGCGGATTTGGTATATTTTTAATTCCGTTGTTTGGCGTATTACAATTTTAGAAATTGCGCGCGCTGAGCGTTAATGCGATAGTCATTCTTGCACAATGGGATTTTGAAAATGAAATTGCAAAATTGGCAATTTGGTCAGCCGTCGACGAGCGCGGCCGACGAATGCCCATTACAATTACTCGGACTCCTGCGACTCGTCCATCATGCGATACGTTTGAAATTTGTCGAAAATTAATTACGTCCATCGCACACCTGACAATTCGCGCTCCGTATATTGCGGCATAAATTCATTGCTCATTTCAGCAGCGACCGCCATGTGGTCAATTGCATTTGCATATTGCGTGTGGTGTGCGTGTAATTATGCATGGTAATTAATTAAAATTATCGAAACTCTATTTGCGACAACTCATCATCATCACCAACTCGCGTACCCCGAAAATTAATCGCATTCATTGCGCGCTCAAAATCGATGTCACATGAAATTCGGTATCCATGACGTCATGGATATGACCTTTTGCGATCCGTCGTAGTCGTCGCATTCGAGCACCATCTGTCAGCCTAGTTAGTGAAGGGCACTCGCGTTGCTTATTGAGTGAGCATTTTGAGCCCTAAACGTATGTACACATCATATGCGCTCCGTACGCGTACGAATGCCCGAAGGCGCGTTTCGATTTTGTTAAGGGTAGCATTTAGTTTCGGCTTGAATAATGCGTGAATAAGTAACTCAATGCCTAATAAAAACGGGTGTCACTTTCAATTAGTAATTTACATTTTTTGCAAATGCAATTTGCACCCCCTACCCTTATGGCAGAAAAAGGAAAAAATTGAATGATCCACTCTTCAAGTAAAAGATGCGTAGAAAATGTATCATCGCTTGATTCATCATGAAATATTTATAAGCATTCAAGCAAGGGTTTTACAGTGCGCGCGCGTGTGTGTCAAAAGACATGCAAATAAAAGGGCAGAAATATAAACAACACTCGACCGCCAACCATCTGGATAAGAATGAAAACAAATCATTTCAGGAACTCAATGCGCAAATATTTGCTTATTTGTCGCCATTCCCATAGTATTACTCATCATCCCACATTATCTGAAATTTGTTTAAAGGGATTGTTACATTTATGCAACTAATTACGTGCAAAACTAGCAGAGAAAGCGAAAGTTGTACTTTAAAAAGTTTATTTTACATTGATATTTAAGAACGAAATAAATATTTAAATAATTCATCAATAAATAAAATTTGGAAATTAATTGCCTGCTTCAAGTGTTAAATATACGATTAATAACAACTATACATTATGTACAATTTAAAGTAAGTAAGTAAATTCTAAATTATCATACAATTTCTCGTTAATGACATGAATAAATGTACAATTTTCCGGGTTTATTTCCAGTTTTCGTTTTGTTATTTGATGATATTTGATAATCTATAATAATAATCTTTTATTTGTTTGTTTAATTTGTTAATTTAATTATATAAAAATTATATCTATATATTTTATATGTATAGACTATTTGCATTCATCTTCTTATAAGTAATATACAATTTTTGTAAGTAAAATGTGTTTTTGTGCACTTTTCGTTTTCGTCATCTTCATGTGGTTTACCTTCAAATTTCACTAAATAGACTTTGCTTTGTATTACTTAGAATTTTGCATCGTATACGTTTTTCATCTCACTGTTCATGGAGCTTATCATTTGTTTAGCTGATACCAAGTTACTAAGAGAATTAATTGATTAAGTAATTAATTAAATTTGATTCGTGTTTCTCTAAAGAGTCGTAATAAATATGTGATGAATGTGATTGAGAGTTAAGAAGTGTTTAGAAAATATTTACAATTCATCATGTAATTCATTAAATATCTGATATGATTTTTAAAGTCGATGAAAATATATCGTAAGTCGTTGTAGCGCAAAACCTAATTATACTTTCATGTAAGTACAATTAATCACTAAAAATCTTCATTAACAAAATCAAAATCGCTTTACAATTTTACATTACTCATATGTACAGATACCACCCTATTTCGCAAAAAGAATCGCTTTCGCTCCATAGTCGACTAATTGATTAATTAAACTTTCATTCGGTGTTATTGACGATCTTGTTGATATAACGCATTTATTTATAATATGTACATGAGTCTAAATATTTGATTGAAATAATTTTATGAATGTATGGTGTGCGTTTTGTTTGTTAATTGTGTGTAATGTTTTAACGATTTAGAGTATGTAGTGATAAAACACACCTGAAGTGTAGCTAGCAATATGATTTTATGATCATTTGCCTCTCATATGAACTGCAATTGCTATTTGCGTTTGCAGTTAGTATACTCATACGTATCTCTATGTTATGTACAATTCGTATAATTTATTATTTATTAATTAGTCGTTAAGTTAATTAATTAATTAGAATCCCAGCATAAAGCGATATGTATATTCAAGTTGTCAAAGTGTTCCGAATGTCAGAGATAGTTTAGTTGGTTGTGACGAGAAAGTTTATTTATCGTAGATATGCCAAATGTTGAACTATTTTGTTGCACAAATCAAAAACATTAAGACCTTAAAGTGAGCATTTAATATAACGGCATCACAGTTAGATTCAAACCCAAGATGGAGTATTTTGTTAGTCTCAAAAGGATGTAAGCTATAAGTAAAGTGAATTTGTTTTCTACTTAAGTCTTGCGTTCAGTCCGTCTTTGGTACAGATTTTACTACACTGGATATATTGCACTGGCGGTGTGAGTGGCGGCACTACTAATGGTGTTATTGTTGTTGTTGTTAGAGGTGCTCGTATTGTTGTTGTTGATGGGGTTCTCTAATTCGAGACCCCCTGACTCTTGGGGCTACTTTGTGGTTCCGATCAGCGGTGTGCCATAGTTTTGCGCGTTACACGTGGGCAAAGCGAACGGATTCATTGAAGCGAATGGCGAAGAGACAATACCCATTCCTGTCAAATAGAAACAAAACAAGGCAATTAGTTAAAACCTGTTGGATCGTGTGGTGCACGGAGACGCACAGCGAATGAAATTGAGTGAAATAAATGGCTGATCGACTGAAAACAAGAAGAAATGAAATAAATAAAAAAATAGAATAAACGCAGCGCAAAATAATAAATCAGTTAAGTTTCGCTTAACAAAATTTACTGCAAATGTATGCATGCGCGAATATACTAGTGAATGGAGAATGAAGAGGAAACCGGAGGAAAAAGCGCCTGGCATTCGGAGTTTTCTGAGTGAGGGAAATAAACGCGAAAATGAACAAAAAACGTAAGAGAGCGTGCACAAGCGGAAACACGGCGTGCCGGAAAAAAGAGGCAAAGACCTGCGAGATGAGAGGGTCTCTAGAACCGACTACATTCTGTTGGGCTGTGAAACGAACAAAATCTACTTAGTTTTAAAACACGAGCGCGTTACGGCAACAAAACGTGCGCACAATTAGCGTTTTAAACGCATAAGCGGAATGAAGGGCGCTAATAAAATAATATGCAATACTAACACTGCACGGCCAAGTGATGCCAGCCAGTGACGGGCTGGTGGTGGAAAAGCGCGGGTGCGGGTGTATGATGGTAGTGGTGGTGTTGGTGTGCAAGCTGTATCGGTGTTGGCGGCGGCGGGCTACCCCTTATCACCGGCGCGAACGCGCTCTTCTCTTTCTCCGACGCGCTGCCTCCGCTGCTTGTGGTCGTCGTCATTGCCGTCGTTGTTGTCGTGTGATGGTGCGCGCCAAAATAATTATGAACAGCTTCCGGTGCAACTAAAAGTTAAATGTTGGCGATAAAAATTAACCCTGGCAACTAACCAAACCCAAAATAAAAACAACAAGTTGAGGCACTACATGCTACATAAGAGAACCCCAACCCCCCTAGCGTCCCTGACCCATCAAACCGGAAATAGAAATAGAAATCTACACGCATTGAATATTTTTCACCTGTAGCAGGCTCTCCGCAGGCGCCGCATGAATATGAAACAATGAAACAAAAAACGAACGCAAATGGTTCCTCGCTACGAATAAATTTTCATTCTTGGAGATCATTTGCAAGAGGAGGCTAGTATAATGTTTGTAACCAATGTTGTGAGCAAGGAAGAAAAAAGAACTCAATGTATGTTCTCAATTTTTTTCGTCTTTCTTTCACTTCATGCTTATATCCATCGCATCCCCAAACTGCTTCGTGTTCCTTCTGCTCTTTCTATATGACGATTTTGCTATTGCGTTGGGTGTTTTGTTTCGTCTCGCCTTATTCACGGATTCCTCCTTTACATTTCGAGGCAATTTTGTGTGCGTCCACAAAACGGAGGGGTTTTGTACATGCAGATACGAAATTGGTTTGTTACATCTACGTAAGCAAGCAAGAAGTGTGGAGGAAGAAGAAGAAGAAGAACGCAACGAATGGCAGGATAAAGATAGGGTGCATTGAGGGGGTTCTTTGGATTTGAATAATGCAATATGCAAGAATGCCTTACGTGGAGTTGAGTTGAAGAGTCCGCCGGCGGAGGGTGAGCCTGGTAGCATGTTGGCGAGTTGCGTGGATGTACTGGTCGGTGTTGCGCCTCCGTAGCCATTCATATTACCGCCGCCGCCGCCACCATAGGAGCCGCCGCCGTTGGATGAATGCGGCGTGGATGCGCTCGAGCAGTAACCGCCGCCTCTCGGTGAGACGCTGCTGCTTTGCGCGCGGCCGTACTCTTCTAAAAGAAAAACCCTACCGGTAACAATGGTGGCGTCAGTAAACTTGACCAAAATGAGGAAACAATACGGCAGGCAAGACACTTTAAAAACTCTACAAACTAAACGGGATGATGCAAAGTGTTCTAGATCTAATGGCTATATCAACAGTGCACGTGTTGCTTGGGCTTTAGGACAAACACACGTGCAGTGTCAATAATTGTGAATAATTAGTATGGAAGGATATGCACCTTCAGTCCACTGACCGTTTCCGCTCTCCTGGACGCTCACAGCCAACTGACCCGTATACGTATTGAAGCTGGATGCCATACCATTATTACCCATTGTCGGAGAGCGTGGCGCCGATAAAGAGAGCTGGTTGTTGCGGGGCATTGTATAAAGCGCTTCAGCTAAATCCGCAGCGCGTTTCAGTATGATTTCCTGTTTGGATATATTCAAAAAAGCCATTAAAATACTCCAATCACAACACATTCCACGCGGGAAATACGAGATGATCGTGTACCGTACGTACCTTGGGTAACTTTTCCGGATCGCCCGGATGCCGCGGTATCAATTTTTGTAATCGCTGGAAACCGTAATCAATTGTAGGCTCATTGAGTGCTGTAAGGAAGAAAGGCGAATTAGAAAATATTATGAAGTAAATTATTTTTAAATTTCAAAATTGTTGCATACGTAACATAGTGTGTTGAAACACGAATATTGTTTTTTGGGAGATTATCATGCCTAATCTATTAAAGGAAACCGAATTGAATAACAAATTATCTATAATTTAATTATCTTCGCGCTAGTGACAGAATTGTTTTAATTGATGCTGGCTAAGATGTTAATAAAATATGAAGCCATTATATTTCAATTGTTTCATGTTAAACGCGTAAAAAGAAGGTTGATTTTGAGCGATTATTACGCGTAATCTAATACATACATATTGATAATTAAGTGACAACGTTTTATGAATTTAATAAGCTTTCTACTTATGCAAGTATCTTATAATATCTCTTCTGAGATATTGAATAAACTATCATAACGTGTCTAATGCATTGCTCGATACATGTTGTTTTTATGTCAAACAAATTAGTAATAGCGTTTATGCTACTCTGGAACTGTTCACCCCCAGGTCATCTTCAGGAGCTGCCACCAAAGTACATACTAAAAAATTAATTTAAACAATTTACTTTCCCTTTGCCAGCTTGGTCAACTGATGGTTACATGACTATTGATAGTAGAAGAGTTATGTAATTCAGCTCTGTCGTTATGCAAGTGCATAATTGCTTAATGTAATTGCTTGTAAAGAGCATGTTAACAGGTTGTGGTTTTGCTCAATACATTGTTTTCTAAATCCAATAACGTAATGAGCCTTTTTGTTATCCATTTACATCAGGCACACTAGTAACACGCACCAAAGGAAAAAGTTTAAAATCTCTATAAGTTCTTGAGTTATTTACAGATTTTAATGATTTGAACGCGCTATGTGATTGATAGTTCGTATAATATTAATAATCTGAATAACTTTGCATTATAAATTTAACTCTTTGTACAATGTTGTTTAAAATATTTATCTTGTACATAGTGTGTGCGGTGTAACACTTTTTCAAACCCGATATCTTGCTATGAAAGCTTTACAAATGTTCAATTTGTTTTCCCGTTTTATATTTATCCGGAAGTGAGCAACAAATGTACTTACACACATAAACAAATCGACCAGGCGCTCCCTTGCAGAACTGTTTTGATTTATATGACAGTGTCACCTCGACCACGCCAGGTATATGCCGGGGTGGGGTTTGCACCCTAATCGCATGAGGTGTTATTAACTGCAAGCAAATATGTAAATATGCACGTTAGTGTCACTTCATTTACACGCGCCATTTAAATGAGCATAACAGCTAAATGACCATGTTGAAAACCCACCTCGGACCACACCAACATCGTGCCGAAGACCACCTGAAGACCATCGAAAAAATTATCACCCACTATGATGACAGTTGACCCGCCACTTGTCCAACCTTCGCTGGGGCTAATTGCTTTTATGCACGGTGTCGCTACTGGTAACGGAGGATAAAGACCTATTGATAACATTTTGTATTATAAAATAAAATGCAATATTTCTCAGAGTGTAAAAATGTGTATTATTGTTTCAGGGGTTTGAGATGTGAGGATATATTTTATGTGCAAACCCAATATAGATATGTACTGTCCATGCCTGCATCTGTGTACGTGTGCCATAAATTATTAGTGGGTTCATAGCTCTAGCTTTCCGTGGGGGACTTTCTGAATCCCCAAGATTTCCTATATGCTTCTTATCCTAGGATGTACACATTCATTCAGCCATGTGCGCCAGTGTGCGAGGGACGAGAAAAGAATGAAGAAGTAAAAGTTGGCGCGCGCAAAATCACAAGTTGGATGTCGGGATATTTCGTTACGGCATCGCGGCCAAAGAGGCGAAAAGATTAAGATAAGGAGAGAATAAAGTAGAACAAAGTGAGATATTAACAAAGTGAAGCATGGCTTGTTCCGCGACAAGCGGATAATATAAGAAGCTCGAGTGCGCACACGATAGCGTCGTTCCCGGCAGCGCGGAACGGCACCACGTTGAAGAAGTGAAATCTTAAAGCACAGCAACGCCATCGTCGAAGAAAGCGCGGAGGAAAAGGAAGGCCGAAAGTGGCGGCGCGGCGCATGTAGGAAGAGATTAAAGAAGTCGTGGTGCCATTGAAGTGGGATAGGGACAAACAAACACTATGTGCTCGTGTGTGTTTCCTTCCTTCCTTGCTCGCTTCCTTCCTCCACTGAACTGAATCGGGAGCCAATTTCACAAAGTTTTGGATCTGCTCCCGAGTCCCGCATACAAACGAGATGTTACGTACGGCTTGCAATGGGCCGCGATGCGACGCATACCAATGAGCATCATGATTTGTGGCTAATATTTCACTGCCATCTTCATTATTCTATCAGTCAGGGAAGCGCGGACTCGATGGTGATGATCTCCGGAATGTACATGTCCCCCCATAAAGGTGCCATAGTTGTAATGTGTGAAATTTTTAATCATACTTTGGGAGCACACTGTGTGTCCTGGGAAGCATGTGCAAACTTGCGCCAGGATGCTTTCACTTTCATTAATGTTTCACAGGATAAACATATGCGCGCACATGGGAATGCATCCCGGATCAAGGACAAGGACTTTCTTCCGGTGTTATGATTGTGTAACGCTAGTGTGTTGAGTAATAAAAGAAAAAAGTCGACATACTATTTACATAACTACCTTCGGCGGGATCGAGCCGCTTCGCCCTTCGGCCGTGCTTCGAATTGTTGTGGACGAACATGTTGTCCGAGATGGCCAGCAGCGGTCCATCGACGGTCACTTGTGTCGCTATGACGACCTGGAAAAAGGCAAGCGCAAATGTTTAATAAACAAACGCAAAACAACCGCCTAAAAATAGACAAAGAGGAGAGGGACAACATGTGGAACCGCATGCAGCCATTTTGCGGTTCTTACAACGACTACGCAGACAACGCGGTGAGACGAAGAATAAGAAGAAGAAGACGACGAAGAAGAGGAACATAGATGCTGCTGGCGGCAGTGGCGGCAACGGTGGCAATGGCAATAGGCATTGCGTGTAGTGGTGCGACGCGCAAGCAGAGTGGCAATGCATTCGCAAGACAGACTCCTCCCTGGGGACGGCGCGCCGTGAGTCCCCCGAGAGCTCCCCGCACCGCCGCGATACACACGCGTTCCCATGGGAACGACTGGATGATGACGGCCAGTAGGCGGCGTTCGATACCGACGCTTGAAATACGGTCATCGACCAAAGGAGCATACAATGTTGGTGTTACAACTACTCACGCATACCGATTCAGAACGGTAACCAAATTGTTACAGAATTTATTTTACAGAATTTCACGGTCACGCCGAGGCGCGCACCAATTATAAATAAGCCTAATAGGATTAGAACCAATCTAGTTGAACCTTGCTGCGGCGGAATGACTTAATAATTGCGCCATTTAATCATTCATTCTGTTTGGTTAACTTTTACGCAGCAAGGTGATGTTAATAAACGCACTGCGAATGAGGTAATTCCACGCGTGAAAATTCGACATGATAAAAGTTGGTGCGCGCTGAGCGCGCGTGAAGCGAGGCGAGGAAAATAAATGGGACTGCCATTGAGCAGCGAAATCGGCGGCAACGGTGAACGGGGCGACGGAGGCGGCAAAAAGGTAGGATATACCTTATAGTTCTTACATTTTCAATCCGCACATTCGGGACGGACCTGCCGCCGGCGACATGCGAGATGGAAGAGTGTTTCACATTTGACAAGGATGCAACAAAATCTTTTCTCTTCGCTCTCGCCCGACGGAAACTCCGTAAATCCCTCTTGCAAAGAGCGGAATCAAGTTGACTGTATGCTACGCGTCGTTGCCGCTCCTTCCTCATCTTTCTTATATGCGCTGTATAAACGCACCGAGTCTATGAAAATTGAAATAAATGGCAGAGCGCACAGTGTACATCCTGTTTCATTGGGATGTAATTGGAACAACCCCTGCACGTGCATTACAATATTGTTACAATTGACGTTAAGTTTTGTAAAAATAATTCATTCTATTCCATCCCTTAATTTTATATGGCTGATAGTGTGTGGGGGTTTTAATCAGTTCCGGTTCCAGTCTGCCGCCTCGCGCCAGTAAGATTGCAAATTTGAATCGGTGTAAGAATGTAAAGAAGCCACCCCCGTGGAACGCCGAGCAAGAGCTACGAGCAGTTGGTCGCGTCTAATTTCATTCACAGCATTGCCGCGCGCCACCGTCGGCGGCAAAACGCGCGCGTGAAGCAAAACGCGAACAACGTCGCCGGCCTAATTGGTGCGCCCCTGAGATTACATTAAGAGCAACAAGGGTACGCGCGCTCCGCCGCCTGAGACGTTTTATTTCTTGTTATCTCTCTTTTCCGGTGGCGCTTAAAATTTTCAACGCGACTCGCCCCGTGTGCAGCCTACACCTCTTTGCCCAGTCGTGCACGTTAATTCTGCTTTGCTTAAGTGGATTTTTTCACGTCTCCTATTAACTTAAACAAATTCGGATCGCTTTAACTTCGCATACCGGAAGACATTCAACCGGAAGGACATAAATGACTACTCACCTGAAATCGTCGCATGTCACGTGGATTTCCAGCGTTCTTCAAGCAGTTCTGGTTGCATTTCAGGAAGAATTTCAGAAAAAATCTGCAAGTAGAAATTGAACATTAATTATCATAAGTATTTGATTACATTCTTTGTGGAAATTTCCGTAAGAGGTGGAAGGAATTAAGAGGCGTGTACTCTAAGTTAATTTGTAACAATGGTATATTCGCAACTTCTTTATATTCGGTTCGATCGTTATCGCCCGAACTAAAGCGAGGTAATTTATCTTCAGTGCCAACGACGCGCGCCCGAAACCAACTGGCATCAGCACATTACGTTCGCGCTCTCTGCTTTGACTTCCTAAAATAAGTGCTCCAAATAATCTGGAACTACCTTCGATTTTCTTCTTGCGGAAGACGCTGTGTTGCCGCTACGCAGGGTTAGAAAAAAGGGTGAGTAAGCAAGAGAAAGGTGGAGATTATGTGATACTAATGCTTCGACTTTTCGATTGCCATTTGACTCCATTCTTAGGATTCCTCGAAATGCGTTTAGCATAGTTGCGAGTATGTGGTCTCGTCGGGCCATTTGAGGACATCAAGGTGTAAGGGATGCGTCCCGAAAACTCACGACTGAGATACCTTGCTGCTCGTCATGGTCATCAATTATGCACGAGGAGACTCCTTCTTGGCTGTCATCAATTAATAAAATCCATATCACGAGATCTTAATATTTGATGCATCTTCCATTACGATGTGAGCGGTTTTCAGCTCGTACACGTTGAATAACTTGAAAGCATTTTATGGAATTATAATTAGCAAACCCTAATGAAATAAGAAATGTGATTATTGTACGAAAGCGGGCGCAGGGATGATTTACGTGACGATGCAGACAATTGGCATAATTTCTTGTTGGGACGTTTAATAAAGCGGCGGCACCTCTCTTGGAAGGATATCGGAACGTGTAATCTTGTTACGATACAAGCGAACCCAACGAGGGTACAACACGCGTTCTATCGCGTTAGGATTCCTTTCCTCGGGGCAGCTGTCGTTTTATTTATCTTTAGCCAAACTAAGTCGTCCTTCGTGCCGCAACACACTTGGACTTCTCTGCGGACTTTTGGGTTTATATCACGAGTAAGCAAGGGGGCATATATTAGTTAGTTCCTCGAAGGCACCAGCAGCGCGACAAGCCTTGCGGTCATGTGTGTGCCGCACAATAATAAGATAATGCCCAGAACATGCAATATACATCTGCTAGCCTGGTCATAGTTACGACTTGGAGGACAACAGCGCAGCGGTTTAAATATTCATATCTCTAACGATCTGAGGAATTATATCCTGTTGCGTAAATATTCCGCTGGCAAATATTTCCTTATCCTTGAATCTTCTTCAAGGATAAGGTTTGCAAACATTTTATTTAAGCTTAGGAACAGCGCGGAGCAATTTTCGCTCGAAGGTGGCGCCGTTGATAAGTTGTGAATTATAAATCACTTGGAACATAGACAATAAATGAGATTACGTCGCGGAAGTACAGCGGGGGGAGGGGGTGTGTTAAAAATGTTGTGATTTTGTGCTACGCGCCGCTTTCGCGCTCCCTTGTTTGGCGCAAATTGCCCGACGGAAGTGCGCCGAGCACATAACTAACTTAACTTCGCGGGAACAAGTTTAAGGAGGACAACTCGTTGACTTGTCTAACGCCATTATGTACATGACGTTGAAAGTAACCGCGTGTTAGTTAAATCTCTTCATCCGTCATCTTAAACATTTGCGGAAAGGCGGCAAGTCAATTGAAATGCAATTAAGAATAATTTTCATTTTATCCTGAGATGCCTAAGGAAGATTGGCAAAAAATGTTAGTTCATGAAGACAGACAGACTTGTGTGTCGCTTGTGGGCAGACAAACATCCTTGTTGCCGCCGCCGCCAAAAAGGGGTTCGGGCATCGTCGGCGCAGCACGGCTGTACGGTTGGTGCGCTCCCTGCGGTATTGACGACCAGCTCAGGGGAGAGAGAAGAGTCAATACCGACCCGAGGGAGCTGTGCTCCCACGGGAACAGTGCGGCCATATCCGCACAACAAAGAGCGAAAACGACGTGTTCATACATACAGGAGCCCCCGCAGTTTGCCGCCGCCGCCGCCGCCGACACGCTCGCATTCGGCATTGCCATTCTGGCGTTGTGTGTGCACCTTGCCATTGCACGTCGGGCCTCGTAGATTCACCCTTCGCGCGCGCGGGGCAGCAGTTCCCTTCGCACGGCCTACCATGCCAATGCTGCCGTCGCCGCCGCCGCGTTCGACATCAAATTGCTACTAGCCCTTCGCGTTGTTCCAACACCGGCATAACATTTGCGACAAGGGAGAGCGCGAGGGGCCCCCGCCGCGGCGGTGGCGGTAGGCGGCAATACACTCCGCGCGCCGCCATCTAATGAATACGCGCTATTACGACGTTCGTTCACTTTGTTCGTGCGCTGACAAATATTTTAATTTCTAAAGCGCTTTAATTAAATACACTTGTAACAATCACGAACTTGTTTCTTACAAGCGCCAATTTCACGCTAGGAATAAACAAGAAATAAAAATTAGCAAATCAATGATCACGAATACAAATTCAGTAAACAAATGAAGTTACGAAAGCGTATAAAATGTAATTTTATGGAGAGCAGTGAACGCAAAAAAGTGCTATATCGAGTTTGCTCAAGAACAGCGCCAAGATGGAGGAGAAACAGAAGAAGAAGAAGAAGACGAAGAGTTCACAGACATTAATTTTCAGGGATGAACGCGCTCACAGAAACTGACAAGTTTCTTATCCGTAGCAATCTGTTTCATTCTTTTATTTCTGTCTTCGTGCGAGAGCGCGCGCAAGCTATGAGCATGGTCCGTAACTTTGGAGCGCGATTCGCGTGCACGAAGAAGACTCATGCGTTCGTTCGTTCGATTTGCTACCATCCAGCGAGCTGCATTATATTGGCATTGAAAAATGATATCGAACAGTCAGTCGCCCCCAATAATATACGGCTGTGTATGTGCCACGCGAGCGCATAAGTCTCGAGATGAAAGCTCTAATCAAGACGAAGAATACGCGCGGCGCACGAGGCGAAAGCTCATTCCGTAGTAATAATGAACTAATACGGCGGCAAATTATGTTATTAAAGTAAAGTAAAAATGGCATTTTTATTCGTATAAAAAGTGAAGGGGCAATCATCGCGCACATAAAACAATCACTGCATTGACAGCGCAACGCGCCCGATGACAGATTTATGAAGTGGTAAAGCAATTGCGTCGTCGTTAATGTGCATCAACAACAGCGACAACGAGGGCATGTGTGCGATGCACGCATACGCAAAAAGCAGTCGGTAGCTGCGAAATGCGCGTTGATAAATCTGTTCGAAATTATCGACGGGCGTACAGCGATCATCGGAATGTCACTGGATCATTTTACACAACATATCACTCTGCTGCCGCCGCAGCTTCTGCGTTTCTGCGCTTGCCGTTGAGTGCTACATACAATTCGATGCTCAATTTCGCTTTGTTTTCACATTTATTTTAAGCTACATTTTTATTTTTAGTACCACTCGTTCAATAACTATATAGTTTTCAATCGAGGACAGTTACATTTAACGGGACATTTTTTAAATCACTTTACTTAAGTTCAAAATACGCTATGTACATTTTATTTAATTCCCGAGTAATATGACGTAAAATGATATTTTTTGTTCGATTTTGCGTTATTTCATATTTGTTTTAAGCTGTATTTTTATTTTTTGCAACAGTTTTCAATCGAGATGGGATACCTTAAACGAGACATTATTTAAATCATTTTACTTAACTTAAAATTACTCTACTTCAACGTACTTATGTCCATTATGTTTAATTTGCTACTAATATGACTTAAATTGATATTTGTCGCCAATTTCGTGTTGTTTTCATATTTATTTAAATTTTATTTAATTTTCGAGTAATATGACTTAAGATAATATTTGGTAATTTTTGTGTTGTTTTTATATTTATTTTAAGCTCTATTTCCATTTTTCGAACCACCTTCACTCAATAACTACTTATATAGTTTTCAATCGTCATTGGTTGCAATAAACGGGACATTTTTAAAATTCCTTTACTTAACAAATTACTTTATTTCAAAGAACTTTTATATATTATTTAATTTGCGGCTAATATGACTTAAAATGCACAATTTCGCATTATTATCATATTTATTTAAAGTTGTACTTTCATTTCTCTCGTTATACTCGTTTAATAACTAAAAAGTTTTCAATCGAGATCAGTTACAGTAAAATGAACATTTAATAAATCACTTTACTTTACTTCAAAGTA
>JARJDV010009610.1:0-10884 GCA_030264675.1 Anaulacaspis nigra
TTTCGAAAACCATAAGAGATATCAAAATGATTCTTTCTTTATTCGAAAGATAATTAAATTTTTAATAATATGACATTAAATCATAAAATTGCCTTCAATGAATTACGCATAACAATTCCTCAAAGTGAACAGTCTTTTATGTGACTTTGACTTGTTTTAATGAAATGTTTCTTCATTATTTGATTGTTACTTCATACTTAAACTTTTGATTACTATCTGTAATAAGACGATACTTAGAACAGGATATTTTCTTTCTGAGAATAGAGTTTAGAATTGTTAACTTACCCTTACAATTTTTAATTAATTTAACCTTTTTAATTATGATTTTGCAAGTAAATGATACATAGAAAAGAACTTGTTTCATTTGATGCGTTTTATTCAGTGGTTGTCTCTCGTCTTCTTGTGAATTCCGCAACTAACTGAGCAACAACAACAACAACCCCACTTTACATTCGATGAATGCGCGTAATCGAAGGCAGAAACATTCATTTGCGTACGCATTGAAAGGGTCGCGGAATGGACAAGAAGAAGAAGAAGAGTTAGAAGGCCCCTTAAACATGTCCGGCGTGACCTGTTGCCCTCGACTGCCCATTAATCACATCCATTATGCGAAGGGGTCACAATTGTACTCACTGTGTGGCGTCATCGGATTCCGCCGCTTCGTCTTAAGGGGATGAGCACGCCAAGGGGGAAGTTTGCGTTACTCTTTTTTCCTAATCCACGACGTATTAAGAGACGACTCGTGGAGTAATCGCCTCGAATGGACAATGGGCATTCTTGGGGTGCGATACTTGAATGTCCGGCAAATGCCAAAGTGATAAAGGAAGAAGAAGAGGATTCCACGCTAGCACGATTATGTCGTTACCTTCGATGACCGTTGGCGTTTGCATACAACTTGTCTCCGGTCTCTTCTCTCTTCCCTTATTCATTTGTTTTGTGCATTACGCGCGACGTGAGAACGTGCTCGATTCAATGCGCATGACGCAAGTAGAAGGGTTGTTGCTATTGATAATTATTCAGCGCATTCAACACTCGTGATGTGTTTTGATTTATTATTTTGCATTTTTGCACAAAGTGTCAGCTTCCTTTCACTTGCTTTATCTCTTTGTTAAAGTCGTACGCATGCTTTTTGTTACAGGTTCTCTGCCACCATCGCCAGCTGATTCGGGTGTGTCGGACGTGGACAGTTCGTCCAGTGGACATGCGTCGACCGATGAGCTAAAGGCGCGTCTGCAGCCCCCTGGCGCGAGCGGCAGTGGAGGTGGTGGTGGCGGCGGTGGAGGTGCTCTGGGTCCTCACTCGCCACTGGGTTACCACCACAATCAGCAGTTCCTCACGCCGTACCATCATTATCCATCAGGGCAACCACAACCGCCACCGTCAGCTGCGCCGCCGTCCTCGTCAGGTGCGTCGGCCGCCTCCCACCGTACACATCTAGCGCATGCGCAACATCATTATCCTGGTGTTCGTACACAATGTGAGTACATTTAAATTCTTGTTACAAAACCCGCAAATTATTAAGCGCATCAAGGCACGAGTATCTAATACAATTGACCTCCATGTTTCTCTCTGTATCTTATCGCCGCAAAAGCGAGTGATAATTTAAGAGGCCCGAGTGTAGAGAACAAGAAGTGCGCTTGCCATTGATAAGAAGAAATGATAAGTGATTCTCTTTGGTATACAGTAAATCCTCCATTCTTAAAATAACCAAAAATCATCTAATTACGATGGGTGTACTGTATGCTAATGCATGATGATGGCGTAATCATGCAATTCTTGGCGTGTTATCAGCGCGCAGGCGATAAACGGGCGGCGGTATTAATGCGCGCGCGCGTTCTACTTCAGATTTGTCGTAAATGTCAAGTGCTGCGGGGCAGCAGCTCAAACGCCAGTGCAAACAGCGATATTATTTTAATTCGAGGACGGATGAAAGTGAGAGATGCTCTCACTCGCAACGGTAATAATAATCATCATGATATTATTTTGTGCCCTATCTCAACATGAAACGCGTTTACTTACAATGGCCTTCTCGCTTTTTTAAATATAGAATCGTCGTCACACTCTCTCTCGCTCCGAAAACTCGATGGATTTCATCTTGTTTCGTAATGCACGCGCAAATACTCTCACTAATCATGCTGAAAAAGCGGGCGTTACGCAGCATGCAATTTGGAAAATATTTTTTGCACATTTGTTTGAAGTAAAGCACGTATGCGATTTGAATTTATGAGTCGAAATATTTACCGCGGCGCGCGTTAGGAGATAAAATATGAGCTTAATGGATAGGTTTTATTTAGATTTGCAATGCGCTGCTTTTTTACTTTGGCTCTCAGCGCAATTGAAAGTCGAAATATTTTCGCGACGCGCCGCTTTTGGCTTTTGCAAGTAAGGCAGGTCAAGTCGCACCACACACATAGCACGACCGGAGTTGTTTGCATTTTATTTCCAATGAAAAACTTTCATTTTCATCCCGATTGCGCAAATTGCCATAATATCCGGGTGAATATCTGAACATTTTGTTTATTGACAATTATTTATTTTCACTAATTAGCGCATATCAAACATATTTATTTTTATTAACTAATCATGTCAGAAATTATACTCAAATCTTTACATTTTTGTTTGTTACACATTTATCGCACGAGAGATGTTATTAATAATTTTTCGCTTCGAGTACATCGAGAAAGTAACGAGCATTACGTAAACCATGACCTCGCGCAATGTCAACCGCAAACGCAGCAAGCGAGCTGAAAATTGAAAGTGTTTTTCGCACTGAAAGCAATCGAATCGCGCATAGTTGAACCTGAAATAGATTTGCACGCGGGAGGTGTTGGAGGGAAAGTGTTGGAAAATGTGAAAAATGCCTGCGCCGCCGCCGCCGTCGGTTTAAATATACACACGCACAGATTTTTGTAAAGCATCCGCTTTTTGCACTCGCGTATTTTTTGCGCCTCGCCGTTTGCTTTGGAATTTTGCGCCGCGCGCGTTTTAACGATGCACATTTGGGCTGCTGATTATGATATTTGAGCACGGCGCGCATGTGATTTCTGTTTCCATGCAGGCTCAAATTATTTTTAAACTTGACTCGAATGCGCATTCAATAGACTCAAGTCTTGCCACTTTCTCTCTGTATTCTAATGTGGCCATGCCAAAGTGAATTTTTAAATTTTAACAAAACAATATTCGTAATAATGAGGGATTAAAAAGGCGTATTTGTTCATGCGATAAGAAGGCGCAGGGGCCTCAGTTGCAGTGAATAATATTGCAAAATTATTTTTTACTCTCGCTAGCGCCCCAAATCCAGTATTCGATGGCTGCTGGAGTTTCATTTTTTATTTCATCGCTCGTCTCATCTCGTCGTGACAATACGAAAGCGAATTTTTTATCGCGACGCAGTGCGCGACCTTGTTGAATATGCGAAATGTGTAAATATTTATCGACTCGATGAGCGGGCGCGCGGTGAATTTTTTGGTGTAGGTCCTGTTTGATCGGCGCCCAAAATACTCGAAAATAAAGAAGAGGAAAAATAAGTATGCGCTCGCATTACATTTCTCACTTTACTTGCCAAATTCGTATTTCTGCGTCGCAGACGATGTTAATTGCATTTTATAGCCGTGACAGCGAGAGAGAGCAATCGAACGTAAACATAACAATTACGATCGAATTCGTATGCACGTTTTACATAACAACATCTTGCACTGCCAAATTTTCAATTAGCATTAAGCAAGCGCACAGAAATGTGCATTTTATACATGGAGCGATAGAGCAAGTCAAACGACTAGTCATCATCCTAGTGCAGTGTTCGCGCGACTAGACCAGCCGCAGACAGAGACACACTGACCTATCCACTTAATTCCACATTGAAGAGAGCCCAACAACAAAGCATTAACAAACTCACAATTCAACACGTCCATTCGCTCTCCAACTCAACAATCATTAGGTAGATTTACTTCCTGTTTGGATAAACAACAATATTTAAATTTAGAAGTAGACTTAAAAAAGATGGCGTCATCGTCATTTTGCTCTTCTGACCTTGTAATCATCGGGAAGTGCACAGCATTTAAGAACGGAGAAGTTGGGCGGTACGCACTCGCAGTGAGGAAGATATTATTAGAATTAATAACTTGTACGACTATGTAAACATGTTGCAAACAAACAAACAGACATGAAAATAGCACTAATGCGAAGTGCGAAATTAGAATAACAAGTTCAAGAGATAAATGTCGTGCGCTGCTTTGGTTTGGTTAGGTTTATAAGGAATTGCACTTATTAGGAGTGCATAACTCTCTTTTAGTCCTGCGAGAGTGTGTTTTGTGCTGCGCTCAATTACGGTGACCTTCAACGCGACGGAAAGTCGCTAAAGTCGATGAACCAGTGACCGCCGCTTTGCGCGTCGTCGTCGTCGGCGTCGTCGTCATCGTCATCATCATCGTCGTCGTCGTGGTGGTAGATCTCGTATGCATTGCCATGCACTTTTGTTGCTATTACTGAACACTCCAATGCAAGGAGGAGTGTTGTTCTTCTCTCGCTCTCTCGGTTGCGAACGAAAGCGAAACTCGATTCATTTTATTGCTTCTTTTCGATTCGCTTCTGTCTTTGGTCGCAAACGTGCTGCCTTAGTTTCACGCTTGATTATTACATTGCTTGTTGCTCGATAAATACCTCCGTATTATTATCATTTATTGCTTCTATCATTCGTCCCAAATGAAAAAAGTTTTAGGACTTCCGGCTGAAGTGCGCAATCGAATGACGACGCTCAAGAAGTAAAAATATCCACACTTCCGGTTGTTGCGGTTGCAATTTCTTTCCGAGTATTTATAGCCGCCGCGTGAAAAATGACTTCCGGTTTAGCTATTTTTTTTCGGACGAGTTGTACCTTTGATTTTATGCAATTTTAAATTCCTCGTTACGTTTGGAAATTTTGCATGCATAGAAGTTTGGGCTGATGATGATGATACACGCTGTAGGTAGCTACGGAGAGGAGGAAAGAGTTAAGGAGTGTGTGTGTTGTATTTGTCAGCAGAATGCGCAAACACACTCCACGAGTGTTTCAGCCGTGTGTCCTGTCGCGGACCTTGAAACGGGCGTCCACCCCGGGAGTGCACTCACATCGACGCAACGCACGCCGCGTAATATAACGCGGTCTAACCGCGCACCAGCCAAACGATTTCTGCTCTTTCTCTCCTGTAAACCAAAGCAATTCAACGTAATATCGTGTCATAATACGCACACGCATAACACGTGCGTATAAAGAAAAATTAATTGCATTTTTGCGTTGTGTAGGAGAGGGTTAATGATGGAAGTAGTTGCATCTATTTTCGCCTATGACGAGGCTTAGAAATAATATTCGCAGTGCGGATGAGATGGACGCGTCTCGCAGGCCCCCGAGCAGGCTGCAATGCAATGCAAGGACATGCACAGTTGAAGGTTAAACCGCGTCACACGCGCATTTCCTGGTCAATGTTCTCTCCTCTATTACACGAGCAAGTAACACGGCGCATGATGCAGTCGTGCGTCCCGTCGCTGAAATGCGGCTGAAATAACATGATGGCGCGAGCGTCGCACACATCACAAAGTCATCAAGGGCGGTTGCTGCTGCTGCTGCAAAATGGCGCATCACAATCTACTCCTTTTTTATTACTCGTTTTCTAGATATAAAAATACCGCGTGTAGAACTGTCGTTCATGCGATGCGCAATGCATTTCAAGTGGTTGACTATGTGACATTTTACTTTCAAGCAACCGCTTTAAATAAATCAACATTGATATCGGTTGCTGGCCTCATTTGTGCAGCAGCTAAAGCGCTCACTTGACTGACACACTAATGAATATTTGATTGTGGAATTGTAAATAAAATAAAAACACGCGCGTCGCTGACCTAAATCGCAAGATTCTGGGTTGTCCTACGACACAGTGGAATAAAACAAAACAATAATATATTATTAGCACAATGCACTTGATGATGGAAGACATTGAGTTGTTGGATACGTAGATACGACGCGCATGGTAACAAACGTATTATGTTTTATCTTAAAGTACATGCGATAAATTGCATGTGTTTTGCTGATTGTTTGTTCTTTGTACTAATGAATTGGTTTGTGGTTTGCAGTACCAGACAGTTACAGTAGCTATTTAACGTCCCTTCAGCACCACAGCCAAGTACAATCCAGCCATCATCATCATATGCAACCAGCAGCAGCCGCGTACCACCATCACCATCATCAGCATCACCATCACCCAATGCATGCGTTCGCCACGCCGTCGGCGCCGTCCCCGCCAAATCGCCATGCGATTCCCACCTCCGTCATTCAACAGCCGACGTCGAGCGTAGGCGATGATCTCTCGTACATGCTGGAGCTCGGCTTTGCGCCACGCAAGCTCAAGAAGCCGAAGAAGATCAAGGCCGAGGTACCCGGAGGTGCGGGTGGTCCAGGCACCGCCAGCGGGGTGAAACGCAAGAGTCGCGAAGGCTCCACGACGTATCTGTGGGAGTTCCTGCTGAAGCTGCTGCAGGATCACGAGTACTGCCCTCGTTACATCAAGTGGACGAATCGCGAAAAGGGTGTTTTTAAGCTGGTCGATTCCAAGGCGGTATCCCGGCTTTGGGGTATGCACAAGAACAAGCCGGATATGAACTACGAGACCATGGGTCGTGCACTGCGCTACTACTATCAACGTGGTATCCTCGCCAAGGTGGATGGACAGCGACTCGTCTATCAATTTGTCGATGTCCCGAAGGATATTATAGAGATTGACTGTAGTGGAGCGTGAGATGCGGTAATCCCACTGGAGCAGCAGCAGCAGCGTAAGACAACACATACACTGCCAAGAAAACCATTATTCGAGGTGCACAGTGCAGAGCTGTTGGCAGCCAGGCATATTTTGCACTATGCCCTTAATTTGTTAGCCTAAGCAGGAAGGAGGATAAACACAAACATGGCTCGACACTACACTTCTTATCATAGTAATGTAATTTAGGCACAGATAACCGAGTTACGAGTACAATTATTAGATCTATTACAAGAACCGCCCCTGACTCTCATTTATAGTCGTACGCAGAGTATGCAAAAAAGACATAGAACACAACGAGTACGGTTAGGGAAGTAATGAACAACTCATAATTATTCGAATGAAGGAAATGATGACGTATTTGCTCATTTAAAATGCAACGTTTGGTTACCATATGATTTTGTTTCTAATCGAAATGTTATAAAAGGCGAAACGATAGATAGAGTGTGAATGTTTTGTATGAGAAAATTTGATAATATTCGGAATTGACCATTTCTTCGATGGAAACAATGTGATAATGACAAGGTATTTTTATTGGAATAAATTTGTAATTGACATTTTTACGCGATGGACGATGAGAGGAGAAAACTGGTATGGTGCTAAAAGAGAAACAAATCGTGTCAAAAGGACGGTAAATGAGACTGTGAAATGGTGCCTGGCGAAACATTTAGTTTAACCTAACATTTTTCTGAAATGAGGTTAGGATACTTTTGGCGCGTGGTGAAATTGCGGAAATTATTGCATTAAGAAGAAGAAGAAGGTTTAGCCATTGTTCATAAAATTACCAACGTGTGTTTAGCTCTCTGATTTTAAGCATAGATAAGTCATTATTACTTAAGGTAAGCCACCAAGCAGATGAGGTAATTATTAATAGGGTTCGTAAGGGACCTTTACCTTGAGGAGAAACGGAGACCAGATGAAGAACAAGCGACAAAAAACGCGTTACGAATTAAATAATGGAATAAATTGATCTCAGATATGTACACTAAAACTATAAACAAAATGAGAAGAATCACTAACTAATTAATAACTATGCAATTTTTTGGGTGGCGGCGACCAAACTAAACTATGTAAATTAATTTTCCAATATTTGTAGTAATTTTACTCGTTTTCACTCACTCTAATCTATTCTATTGTTTCTTTTTTTTTTAATATAATTTGTTTAAATCTGTTTTACTCTGTATGTTTAAACGAAAAACGAAACTCTTCTTCTCTAAATTAATTCTTATTTATTATTATATTTTGCTAAGAAAGCGGTGTACATTCTGTATAGTATTTATTATGTTGTAAAAAGTGGAAAAAATGTTAACTTTTTTCGTGTTTTCAATATTCATCGCATATTTCCGCAGTTTAGGATATACACAACATAGTTAGATGATATTTAATAGAGCTATATAATTCACATGTTACGAATTTGAATTCGACGTTTTCGTAATGAATACATCACAATAATATTTAAATATCATTTATAAACATTCTGTGATTTGTATCTACAACTTTTTCATGTTCAAACAACGTTCAAGTACAGTTTATTATACACAAACCAAGAAACAAAATATTGCCTTAAAAGAAAAAAACATAACCTCACTACCTTTCGTTCAGGGAGACTATTTCTTTATAACAAACGTTAATATAACGAAATATTATATTTGTAAACATTGTAACTGTACCTCTAAAAAGTGTCTTTTTAGTAGAACAAATCCTCCGTGCTATTTTTAAAACAAAATAAGATAAAATGAAGATTATATAAGAATTACCGTTCCCCACTCAGTGCAACAAATCAGGAATATTTGCAAAGAAAATTTTATATAATTATATACACAAGAGATTAATGGAAAATGAAGAAAATTTAACAATTATAGTGAATATTTACGACTCAAAAATTAGATTATTGCTGTTAGACATATTCAGCATTTGAAATTCTATAGGTACATATATGTAATTGAAATTAGCTCATATACAACAAACAAATTGTATCGAAACCAGGTCGATCAACTCAGTGAATGTAAAATTTTATAAATGTTTTTTGCAAAGATAACCAAACTAATTATTGTAGCAATGACGCACAAATTATATGAAACAAATCTCTATGATATAGTTAAACAAAATATGTAAATGATAACACGAGCAACCTAGAGGCAGAAATCTTCGAAGTAATTAAATGTTCATGAAATGATAATTAGTAGTAACATAGATTTGACATCTATTAAATCCACCTGTTTTTGTTGTTAGAGATTTACGCAAAACGAGATAGATGTTTTAGCGAGGACGAATGAATATTGTAAAATATTTTCCATATGCAGAAAACTTAACGTTTGATGTTCAAATCCCTTTAATGTCTTTAAACTCTAAGACACATAATAGTGCATTGTTATGCAGAAAGAAGAAAAAGTTGAACAATAGTTGTAGAAAGACATTTTCATATTGTTTGTTCGAGTAGATTGATAAATAAATAGTTAGCGGACAGACTGTGGAGAATGGGAACAAGATCAGCAAATGCGCAATGAAAATATGTAATAAGTGAATGATGTTGAAACATGCATCAGAAATGTTGCAGAAATGTTGGGTGATATTTGAAAACAGAGATGATATGATATTATTATTATTATTGTAAATATTAGTATGAAGACGGCAGAAGAAGAAGTTGAAACGAACTAAGTAAATTTGTAATTATATTCTTATTATACATATTATATGAAGAAGAAAATATATTATACATACAGATATAATGCGGATGAACGACGAATGTTTAACAAATTTGGGCTGGTGAACGATGACGATGATGACCGACGACAACCGGAGAAATATATTTGAATTTTTTAATTGATGATAATTAGTAATTATAAATATATATATAAAAATGATTATGATTATATTGTATAGATTTTATTAAATATGAGATAGGATATAAATTTAAAAATGAGAAAGCTATGGAAGTACTTTTATTATAAATATAAATATATAAATAGTTTGTGCCATCTTTCAATAAGTAGATACTAGATTTGGGTTTTGTTTTACTACATAGTTTCCTGAACGTTATTTAGCAGCAAGTATGTAATTTGTCAAGTGTTGAGAAATGTGTAGGATGTTCTGCATTACTGGTTGCATACAGTTACTAGTGGTATATAACTTTATATTAGTTCTCGTTCAAAGATTAGGATTCATGAAATATTTCAGTCATGCTCAAACTATGTATGGCCTGAGGTGAGGGACGGATCGACGTTTAAATCCCTGCTGAAGCAAAATATTGTATTGGTACCTTTTCAGCGTTAAAGGATATTTTCTTTAATGATTTGTTAGCCTTATATCTAGTGTTGGTGCAATGGTGGGATTAACTTGCTGGTTGTGGTATAGGGGTAGGATCTAACATCTCAGAAATCACAGTTTCTAACGTCCCAGAAGTCACTTGACATATGATTCAGTAATGTTTATAGCGGACCGCAATAAGTGGAAGTTTATAGTATTGGGTTTAAATCCCAGTCTAGGCTAAAAAAACCTCGGCGTTGGTTAAGGTGCTACGTTTAGGATCAAGAGCGACGGGTTCGATATGCGAGGTACAAATTTTTTAATTACTTTTGCATACTTTGTGAGGCCCTAGTTACATTTAATCGTATCTTTAAGATGCTCTGGGGCATAAAAGACCCTGTTTTTATTAAGGACAAGCTACACTCCTCGATAGGTCAGGTGACGACTACCTTCATATTTCCAATTTTTGTTATTAAGAGGTCTCAGTTTATTACGTTCCAGTTTTTGCAGGACGGGAAGTTATCCTTCAGCGTCATCACATATGAACACTTGTTTATTTATTAATTTTAAGACTGAATTAATATCTAAGTTATTATTAAGTTATCTTAAAATTTTAAGACAACCCTGACTTTGGGTTCAAGTTTAGGCCCAATGTACCCAGTGGAAATAAAACTTATATTTGGCTAATTCCAGATTCCTAAAACTTGGTAGGGATCAAAGTAGGGATCACAATTTCGTGATACAAGTTTAAAATAATCAATTTAAAAAATGTTGAGCATCACCACTCGTAATCATTCAAGAATTACATCATGTAATGGTATAATTTGCAAATGTACTTAGCATGCAATCAAGA
>JARJDV010009613.1:0-10029 GCA_030264675.1 Anaulacaspis nigra
TTTTCGCCTATTTCGAAAAAATTTATGTTTAACACATCCGCTCTTTTTACTAACCAGATTTAGATAGTATAAAACATGTACATTTTTTAAGAATTTAAATATGAAGTATGTAGTTAGATATAAGTAGTTAGAGATAAAAACATTACATTATACCAAGCATGAATTGCGTGGTATGTAATTTTTTCAAAAAAGGACTTACGCCACAAATTGTCCACCTATGTAATAAAATGGCCAATATTGTATAGTTACTTCTTAATGCACCATTCACATTTTTTAAGCTCGGAAGAAGATAAAGAGTCACGAAAATACTAAAAATTAAACAAAAGAATTTATCATTAACTTTTCGAACATTATTTTTACATTCTCGTGGCGATTATTGGTGCGTATCTCACGTTATCTTCGGCTTCCAAGAAAATTATAATAGAAAATCAAAAATTGCAATCTTTAGGAGCGTTTTCATTCGTCTTCTTCCTCCAGTCTCTCAAGGAATGATATACAATAGAGTTTAAAGACTAAGCATCTAATATGAAATTTATTAATGTTTAATTATTAATATCTTCATGTTTTTGTAGTTAGAATCTGGCCATTATTTTATGCAAACCGTCAATCAATTCTATAGTTCATTTATGATTTGTAGCCAATGATTCTTGTAAACAGTTATTTCACTTGCTATTATAATAAAATGTTCCACGTTATGAGTTGTATTATCATACTAGGAAATACGAACATAGTCCATTGTTAAGTCAGCGCCTAAAACGTCATTGTTTATTATCCACAATAGTTTAGCGTGAGTTAATCTAGATTAATTCATTAAACATGGAATTTGTTAGTTATTAAAAACCAAATAACTTGATTAACGTGTCATTTAAAACGTTTCAATAATGTTATTAATCAGTAAATGTTATGATAAGTAAATTATTCGTGTTTGATAACAATTTGTATTCTACAGCGTACTACATACCATATGTATGTACTTTCTAAACACTAGGTATTTAATTTCAAATGCATTTCATAGGAAACTGTAGCATTATATTCCGTATACGTTAGAAGATGGCGGTCGTGGGTTTATTAACATCTCACTAATTTGTTTCATTTTCTTAAATAACGGACGAATCAAGGCCAATATTATTATTTATTATTCCAGAGACATCAAAGATTTACTCTACTCATATTGTTCAATTCGCGAAATATTCCAAATCGAACTGGCTCGGTAAACCGTACGTTTTTTTCATTTAACAACACTTACTAACGATTAAGATAGTTATTGCACATTCTTATTTTACATTTATCAGCTATTATCATTTGAAATTCTTCTTGAAACGAATTCTCATAATGCAAACTCGCCATCTTGTGGAGACCTCCACCGCCCAGAAATCACTAATCGGAAGAATACCGTGTCTAAATCACAATGACCATGGCTGTCAGTGCGACTTTTGTAAATATAAACGTTTTTTCCATTTACGTACAATTCGTTACTACGTTATTGTTATAAACATCCCACCAAAATGCTTACACGTTACGTACTCATTCTGCGCTTTGCGAATATCGTGGACTGATTGGTAAATGAGTCGCACAGTAAACACTTGCGCGAGTAGCCATACGGTAGGAAGTGCGTTAAATATTTAGTTGCTCATTGTGCTTAATTTGTACGCTCTTCTGCTCCTTAAAAAACATAATTGATGTTGGTGATTCCGCGCGAATTGAAGTAGCAAAGTATACATTTCGTTTGTAGTGTCAGTAGATCACTGCTTACAATTACGCAAATATTTACAACTTGGTCTTCATTTATACATTCCATAAATATTTTAATATGGCAAGCGTGCACTGTAAGGTGAGCTGTTGTTTAGCGTTTTTAAGAGAAAATCAGTATCAATGCAGTGTCTTGTTGCAGGAATGTGGCTGCAAATGTTCAAAATGTATGAACATTGACCATGACATCCATTTGCATGCTGAAATCGAGACACTAAAGCAGCAAATAGTTGAAAAGAACAACCATATAGTTACAATGGAAACAAATTTCCTCAATGAAGCTAATAAGTATCCTAATGGTGAACTCCTTGCATTACATGATGAGCTGCTAACATGGCAAGATAAATACAAAAGGTAGCTAAAAATATCATTCAATTTGTTGATGGCTTATACTATGTTTGTAATTCAGATTATATGACGCTCATAGAAGAGTACAAAGGGTGAATCAAGGCTTGGAAGATAAACTGCTCAGATTAGTTGACATTAGTGAGACTGATAAAAATAATTTGACCAAAGATGTTGCCACTTTATCCCATAAACTGGCTGAGGCAAACTACACCATTAAAAAGTTGACTGAAGATAATGTATGTGCACTGGTTTATAACACGCATCGTTTAGAAGTGACAAATTTGGAATTAAATTAAGTATTGTTGTAGGAGCGTTACAAAAACGATGTTTCATTGGCCATTCAATTCTTGCAATGCAAGCCTGGTAATTTTGTTTCACAAAAATTTGATACGGTAACTATCAACGTGCATTGTAAATGTCAATTAATTCAGTTCATTGGGCAACGTTCACTTTCCACTCATTTGACCATGAGATATGTTTTCTTTGCGCAATTACTCATTGCGGATTTTTCAGCTTCCCAATGAAGTGCAAGCCAAAGTATCAAATTACATGGGCGGTAAACGAAAGACGGAGGAGAAGAAAGCTCCACCTGAGATAAAAAGCATCAAAGTTCCTATACCAACATTTCCACCGACCGCAATGGTTTACTCCGTACCTAAGTCGCAATCATCGCAGCAAATGCGTGAAGAGAACGAAGCTGAAGGTTCAGTGGACATTGTGTCCGCCGCCATAATGGCGAAAGTTCTGGAAGAGCGTGAACGTGAGCGTTCCTGCGTAAAGCACTGTGATACGTGCACGTGCTCAAATCAAATTAAAATTATCCACGATGTTAAGCATCATTCGATCGCAACGCAGACCACGAATGCATCCGGAAGCGGCGACAATTCTCTCTGTTTGCAATGCAACGTGAGATTGGAGCGCAATTCCATATCATTGATCAAAACTGTAAGTAACGCTGAGGCGAATAAAAATAAAACAATGCCAGTTTACATTCACGACTATAACGAGCAAAACATCGCCAATATTGCCAAAGTGCAACCAAACAATTTCCTTAATGACAACAACGAGTGCAGCAAGTTGCGCAAGGAGAATGCGAACTCCATCAACAAATTAGGCTCCGTTCGCATTAAGCCCATACAACCACCGCCTACTAACAATGACAAGTCGCAAATTCAAGTTGCGCATGATCTGATTGATTTAAACACGTCGGCCATTAGCACGACAAACGCGACTGCAAACGAAACGATTTATTTTGCAAATGAACGAACACATAGTAAATCATTCGCTATCAAAGCGCACGAAAAGCCCACAGCGATTCGTTCGTTGCCAACAATGCATCATGCGGTGCGCAACAATTTTCAACAATTGAATATCACACAAATGCCAAAGCCGCCACAAACTCAGACTAGAAATATTTTATTCGATAGCACAACAGCTGATCTATCAAGTGTTCTTATACCCACTTCGATCGCGCCAAAAAACTGCACACCATCGTCGATTTCTTCCGGCGATCATAGCGAGTTGACGTTTAGTGAAGCGACAAATAGCGCAAATAGTATTGAAAACAATCAGCGTGTAACAGATTGGATAGAATGCAGTAGTAATTTAACGCCAACCGCAAACATTGAAAGTTATGCCACAGACTGTTCCGAATCGCTAATTTCATCGCAGTCACATAACGAACGCAAATTAGATAATATAGCTAGTATTACGAGTGAGGAACTTCAAGCACATAATAAGTTAGATAAGCGCATTAACATTGAAGACGATGCGTTAAATTTTAACATTGACAAAACCAAGTATAAGGAAATGGAGGATCATGTTAAAAAGTTTCTGTTCGGCGAGTACACTATTTTAAGCGAGGTTAAAAAGCGAGACCTCGAATAATCAGTATGTATAATGCTTCCAGTACGTTTTCTTTATGCTAAGAACTAAATATGATTATGCGCAAGTGACGTTAGCAATCAATATTGCTATTAGTTGTTTGGATACCAAAACAAGCAATACTATAATTAAACTAATGTAACTGCTTTATGCTTAATTGCATTTGTGATATTTTGAATTTCGTTGATAGTATCGTATGCGTGGAAGAGTTGACAATCTTATCATTCCAAACTAAAATTGGCATTACTTATTTATGGATTTATGTACGTAAAATTCGCGTATTGTTCGTAATTTATGTTCGGTTTCATTTCGCAAATGCAGCCACAAAACACGCACTTTTGGATTAAGCGAACATCATCATATAAAGAACATCACTCTGATTCAAACAATGTGAAAGTAATAGAGTTCAAAACAAAAACGAAATGCTGTGATCAACTTTACTGTGGACTAGTGTGTCACAATAGTGAAGAACGTAGATTTTATAATAGTCGTTCTGTTCGTAGTGTTTTTACAACACATGATCATTTCAAGTCGACCAAACAAAGAATAATTAACACAAATCCAAAGCTCATATATGTATATAAACGTAGATAGGCCACATATGTGTGATAATTAATTGGTGTTTAAAATTATAAAATTGCAAGCAGATTCAGTGCACAATTTTAGTTTTATTCTAATGTAAATACAATGAATGTATGCTGTGTAATTGCTGCCTAATTAATTGATTCATATCATTATTGCATCAATCAATTCATGAATTTTTTATTTCGTGTAATTTTGCGTCTTTCTTATCGTTTAAATGTGAAATATAATTTCATGCAGGGTTTTGATTTGATTTTAAAATAAGCTGTATGGTTAATAACAATACATAATCCAATATTATAAATTAAACAAAAACTTATATATACTATCCTCATTAGCTATCGTTTCGTTTTCAAATTGAATTTCCTATTTTCTTTGGTTTGCTCAACTTTTACTTCGTAAAAGTGGTTGCATATAGTATAAACGAATATGAACAGAATTTGCGTTGACCTCCAGTCAGCCATTGACTCGATACGACTCAAGCCGATGTTTAAACCGGGAAACCGGCTTTTTAGGGTGCTCATTCTTCGGCGACTGAAAGCCGGCTGTGTTGATGTTGCCGGTGAGTTCATCGCGACAGCTCGTCGGATGCGTTTCGCGTATCTCTTGTCTTCCTGAAGCCGTATCAACAAATACGTTCGTTAAATGCTAGCGTGCATTCGAGGGATGCATCATCGTCATCGCGAAGACGTTTAAAAGAATTCCTTAAGTCCGCTTTGTGAGTTGCGTATTATTAAACGCGCCGGTTAGTGTTTGATTTACAATTGTCATCGAGTCAACGCGCAGAAAGTAATTGCAACGATGCGACGACGTACATAAACAATCCGCGTTTTTTATGTCTATTGAATCTCGTACTCATTTCCGTGCAGTTTGTGGCTGAAGTGTATACAACACAGACAGACATGTTTGGATTAGTTAAGGCCGCAGTTTGGTTGATTGCGGGTGAGTAGAATACAACTTTTAATTAGCGCTTGAAGCCTCGCTCGCAATAGAATTGATAATGTGGGTATCTGCTTATCTTCCTACGATTACGGCGCCCGGCCGCGACGTGTTGTTCGAACGTGTGCAATTCGTTGCATAAAGCGTGTAATTTTTCCTTAATAATAGCAATGAACGTCGTAAAACGTGCAATTTGCCAATGGCAATATTTATTGCAGATGTTCCTACCATAATTTATGCCTCCATGTGTCTACCTCTTGCGCATGCAGACGATGCGAACGCATCATGCACAAGAGATATTCATTCCATTCATATTCGCCATGTGCATATCATTCAAAGATGATTTATTTACCGAGCTCTTCGTGCTATTAATATTCGCTAACGTTTTGAATTTATATCTCCCGGTTTCCATAATAACACGGAGGAAATGACGATTTAAAGGATAACATCATAATCAAAGATTTCGTTTTTGTTTTCGTATTCAATGTCAGGAAATCTCATTACAAATGATTGATATCCAATGGCTTTTAATTGATTACATGGAGCGAGCAGATTCATTAGTCAATCAGTTAATTAGCTTAATTTCATCATCAATTAATTCGATTATGCGTATTGATTCATAGAAATTCTAATTTAATAAGATTCCATCTCATTAATTCAGCTGCTTGAGAACATTTATTCATGATAAGTTTATTTTTATGGAGAATGCACAACATTGCATTGGCATTGCGGGGTTGCAAGCATGTTCGACGTAGTTGAATTAAAAGCAACACGATCGCTAAGAGGGGTGCATTACACCCCCTTGGATGTTAACGCATGGCCGATCCGTTTGCGCAGTGTATGCGTAATGCACGTCGAGGCCATAAATCCGCAGATTTATTTAATTTATCATTACGCGTACAGCCAACTAATAATTCACAACAATTGACAAAATGGCTGCACATTTATCATAATGCAGCGCTAAAAATGCAACATTGCAAATTCAGGATAACGAGGGAAAACGAGGTTTTCACATGTAGTGACGCAGTGGGAAAAAAGCGGATTTTCGAACGAATGCGTCATCCCTTCGCACATTGTGCAATAAGTGAGGTTCGCGTTCGCAGCCTTCCTGCGCGAGCTTGTTGTACCTACCTCTCAACATGCTCATACGCACGCCGGAGATGCTTACTTTGCTCCCTATGCGCCGCACGGAGGATGGCAAACCGTATGAAAGCGAATTCGCAGCTAGTCAGACGTCGGCGGCATGCAGAGTTGAATATGCGTAGATAATCAATATGCACGTATTCCTTATGGTTCAGTGTGTCTGAATGGCTCTTTGTCTTCCATATTGTGCATTGCATGCGTGCGGCCGTTGCGGAAATGCGCTTCGTAAATTTGATGACTTTTCACATGACCGAAAATGCTATGCGTTGTCTAAATTAGCAATTATTACCTCCCTCCCTCTTTTATAGCGAAATCGTATTAATCATATTTCTAACAGATTGTGCGCCAGGATAATCGTTGAGAAATGACATAAATGTATGTCACACAGGAATTGTTTATACGATCTTTTGAAGTTTGCTAAGAATGCTTGCCTCATTTGATGTAAATCTTAATTAGGTAATTTAATATAACATAACACATGATCAGAAATGCTCGGTGTGTTTGTCTAAATTAGCAATTATTACCTCCCTGCCTTTTTAGAACGAATTCGTTTAATCATATGTATTTCTAACCGAATGAGTGTAAGGATAATTGTGGAGAATGACATACATCCAACACAGGAATTGTTTATACGGTCTTTTGAAGTTTGCTAAGAATGCTTGCCTCATTTGATGTAAATCTTAATTAGGTAATTTAATATAACACAACACATGATCAGAAATGCTCTGTGTGTTGTCTAAGCTAAATTATGACCCCCTCCCCCTTTAATAAGAAAACCGTAGTAATTGAAAAATAATTGAAAAATAAATGTAGCACAGGAATTATTTCTAAGATTTTTCGAAATTTCTTAAACTTTTAATTAATTTAGTACAACATATCATTTGATCAAAAATGCTCTGTGTGTCGTCCAAATTAGGAATTAGTAACCTCCTCTCTCTTTTATGAGGTAATCGTACTAATCATATTTCTAATGAGTCGAAGGATAAACGTGGAAAATTACATAATACATAAATATAACATCTCTGACCAAAAATGTCTAAATTTGCAATTCGGCCCCCTTTTATAAGAAAATCGTAAAGGTTAATGATGATGACACTAAAATAACTAAAAAATAAATATAACACAGGAATTGCTTATAAGATCTTTTGAAGTTTGCTAAACAAGATTTTCTTCTTTGATGCAAATCTTTTAATTAATTTAATACCACATAATTAAACATCTGCGGATTATTTTAAAAATGTATATATTCATCTCATTAACGCAACTCTTTAAATATGCGTCTTTCAGACTGAAAAGTAGATTGTTATCTTTGTATCATTGCGCGCACAAGAGATAGATTGCATAAAAATAGCTTCTGTTTGAGCCCTTTGCGCAAGGCGTATTACTTTGTAATGGAATTATTTAGTTATTATTGCAGTAATAAAGCGGGCTGCTGTGCTGTTGCGCTTCATAAATTGCCGGATATGCTTTACATAAATAAATGTACGCCCGATATTTCTGCCCACAGCACGTTGTCGGCGGTAGCAGGCGGCGGCGCTTTTTCCTTTTCACTTATCTGTCTGCATTTAGCATTTTTCGTGCGTTTTCCTCGACGATAAATGCGCGCTACAATGTCATTGCTGGAAACTTGTAACTTAATAATAGCTTCAAGCAGACGGTTAATTAAGACATAAATGCTGAACGCATGAATAAATTCAGTTATGAATATATGTAGATCACAAATGGAATTACACACTAGAATGACTAGGGAATTTTAATTTATCACTATGAGAAACATGCCTTGGCTGTCAGTTGGAAAATTTCATTCGTTGCGCATTAATTCGAATTACAATCTACATTGTTTTTGTCACTACCGATGTCGTGAAATCACTCCGAGTTTAAGAATTTTAGAATGTAAAAATAATTAAGACAAATTACATTGTTCAAATGGGAAAAGTTTGTAAATTTAAATGTAAATACGCGAGCGGTCATAAAGTAACATAATTTGAACAATGTTAAAAGTTAAATTAGATTTTTATCACACAAATAGCATAAAGTTTCTTTTATGCGCTGCTGTCCGGTGCGGTTTTTTGCGCAATGAAATGCTCGTTTGGAAGTCCATTAAAACATGGTGCGCAAGCCGTGGATTGATTAAAAGATCATTCATTAGCCTTATGCAGATCACATTGATTAATACATCAGGGGATCGATCGATTGGAAAACAGCGCGCATTCGCATAGTTAGCTGTATATCGCACAATCGCCAATTTGAGTTGTATCGTGTTTTACCGCTTTTTGCCCGCCGACAAAATGCCATAGCGAAAGAGAGAGAGACGGAGAGAGCGAGAGCGAGGCGAGGAAAACTGATGTAATCCTGGAAAAATAATTCTGCGAAGTAACGCGCATGGCAGCAGCGTGTTTTTGCCGCTCGCAAGAGTAATTCAATTAAAGAGCACCAGAGGACATTAAGTCAGCGCGCACAAAATTCCTTTAAAAAATAATTTACGATTTGCAATATAAAAGTGTCATCAGTTTTAGCGTTGTATTTCTCCCTGCGGATTTTTAACTGTCGTTGTTTGCCATTTGTCTGAATTTTACGTCCTGACATTACAAAATCCACTTGCTGAAATGTCTATTGTTTTTATGCTTAAGTTATAAATTGTTGATTAAAGTCGATTTAGATTAAATTACGGGGATGAAATTTAAAATGTCTTTGTTGAAAATCTGCTCTAAAAAATGACGAATTTTGATCAAATCTTCAAATAAAAAAAGCTCGGTGAGCAAAGTTGGCCAGGTTGCGATCGATACTATCAGATTAATTAGAATTTTACCTATCGAATTGTATAAATATTATAGTAACACAGCGTTGTACAATCTACTAAAATTCAATTCGAAATTTTTTTCTAGATAAATTTTATAATCTTTAAACACACGTTAGGAATATAAATATTTATTTAAATGTATTAAATTTAATATGTTATTATTCTGCTTTAGAGATTCTTTATATTGGTTTAATTGGCTTACTTTAATTTTTTTGCAATCTTTAGATAATGAATTTTAAATTTGAGAATCACTCTCAATGCCAAATTCCGACCTATATTGTTAAGCTTTGGAGTGAAATTGTTGGTAAATTAATGGCCCGATTAAAACAAAGTTTTCATATTTGTAAACTTCAGTTAACACTTTATCAATTGGCAGAAAAATTGTTTAATGTCTCAACCTATTATAGGGAAAAATTCTTAGCAAAACCCCATCCATCTTATTTTCCATCATTATCAGAAATCAATGTTTAATTTTCCTCGAGTTGAAGGGGCGCCTAACTCATTAAGTTGATTGAGTCATTGTCGTACTCTGCGGCCATATTCAATGAGTAAAATATAGAGATCATTGAGCATTACCTTCAAAC
>JARJDV010009621.1:0-11298 GCA_030264675.1 Anaulacaspis nigra
GAAAATTTGTGGGGTAATTTTCGAGTTGGCGTTTTGGACGAATGTGCGATTTTTCGGATCTCAAACCTTGTTCGCATCGCAAAGCAAAATATAGCTCGCTAGACAGATCTCAAAAACATGTATGTTGGGGCACTCGTATGTCGAGGTTCCACTGTAGTTTAATAACTATGACACAAAGGACATTTCTAGACTCCTGGTTTCATTAGAATATCTTACTTTCAATGTATTCCAACTCTTAAAGAAATTTATTAAAATAAATTAAAATAAAACATTTGATCTATAGTAAAGTTCATTGATACTTTAATTAAGCGCACATTGTTCCTGACATCTCAATGCCGGAAGCATAAATCTTCTACTTAAGTAATAATATTTTCCTTTAAAATTCAATCAATATAACTTATGTGTAGGTAACCAAATTCCGATTGAATACCATCATCTTCAGGCTTTTTAAAAATAACCCTTAAACCACCAAACCGCCTTATAGAAAGTATAAATATTTTACTTTCTCTATTGCGTGTCAATTGCGTGACAATAAGTTTGTAAAAGAACTTCAATGAGCTTCTTAAATAATTAAGTAAAATAGTTGTTAAGTACCACATAGAAAATAATTCCAAGTATGTACCTGCTTGGTAAGTTTCGCACACTCATTTGAACTGCCAGAACTATTACCAATTTTGGTAGGGGCTTGTTAGTTAGATTTCTACTTAAACTAAATATTAAATTAATATCAAGTTGACCCAAGCAACCTGCACATTTAATTCTCCAAACTACCTAGAATAATAAATAAATTACATCATAATTATTTCTGAGCTCTTAGAGTTTTAATTAATTCTGTGTTATAAATTTAAAGTAAATTCACGCAGCACAATTAGTTAAATAATTAGAAACAATTAGAGTATTGCTACATATATGCAAGCGTGTGTCAACTTTATTCGGTACTCATGTCCAGTTATATAAAGTTTACATGCGTCATGCGTGTTTGAATGTCTAACGTAATATCAAGACTGTTTTCGTAATAATAATCAACAATAGAAATCACAGGATGGAGTGCGCCTCATAGAGGAAAGTAAGCAACCATGGAGCGAAAATATTACATAAAATTACTATAATCCTTCATGTCATTGTATGCTTTTGCAAAGTAATGAGTGAAAGTCATTATCCTTACTAAAATTCAACGACGACAAAAACAATATGCCCATAAAGATTACAATATTTATGGCCACAAATAAACCAGGCGCGCAAAGGCGTTGCATGGTTTTTACCAGTTATTCTTGAGTATTTGTTCAGTGCACAAGTGCTTCCACGAATACTTAACAAATCGTAAATATAATTTACAGTTTGCGAATTTATTTGATGAATTATTAATTTAAATATAAAGTGTGTTTCGAACAAACAACGTGCATTCTTTGTTCACACTAAACTTGAACTTTACGGTGCTTTGGACGAAAAGAACGCGAGAACTGGATACAGACGCTATTTGGAAAAAATTGAGTAATCGGAGATGACGGTCGGTAGGTACGCCTTTCTACAATGATTTAGGTTGTTTCAACATTATTAAAATGTTTAGCATATTCGAATGCGCGCACGTATTGCAGCAGTGCATGCGGCCGTTCATCTTGAGCGAGCATATTTGTAAATAGAATGGAATAGGATGAAGAGTTCGTTCGGTGTTTGGAGCAAAACCGGGTCACTAGGGTGCCTTCGTACTGCGAAACCAGCTACATGCTCAGAAATCAACATTCGAATTGGCTCTCATGATTCAAACGCGCACAAACGTGCTTGCTTCTTGCGAGACACACCAAGAGCACACTTGATTAGCTTAGAGTGATTCGATTCTTACAATTTGCAAACGAACTGGGAATTCATGAAGAAGAACGTGGGCAATGTCTTCATGGCTTGCGTCGTTGGTATTCCTCGTTATTCTTAACGTTCGCAGCATTGCGGCAAGTTCAATGCCATCGGCACGCAGTAAGTAAATAAAACTAAGTGACTTAACACAAACTAACTGACTTGAAACACGAAATCTGTAATTGTTTCAGTTGATGCATTAGTGCGAAAATGGTCACCACTTGTATGGCTCGCACCGAATGAGAAGTTTATGCCGGATAGCATTGAAGCCTTTTTGCCAAACACTCAACCAGGTGATTATTACGGCCGCATGATATCTAAGAAGGAGATAATCGAAGGTGACCATTCGACGAAATTATATCTGCATACCATGAAAAATATTGGTAAGTTTTTAATGGCAAAATTGGATAAAATATTAATTAAGGGATGTTTTAGATGATTTATTAGCAAATGAAACAAACTCTTTCCTGCATGGAAGAAACCCAAGTGTATCACCAGTGCCTGTTTATGCTTTGGTGACAAAATGCAGCCCTAATAACTTTCATGTTACTTATTGGTTATTCTTTCCATTCAGCCTTGGTAAAGAATTTTGCGTGGTGGGCAGTATACCCTTACCACACGTGTTCACCACGTGTCTGGGCAGGAAGATGTTTCTGGGCAGTCATGTTGGTGATTATGAACATTTGTCCATGTCGTTCAAAGCAGGATCTTCGTATCCGCAGCAGGTTTATCTGGGAACACATGAAAGTGGGGTTTATTACACTTTGGATCGAAGTTCACGCACTTTTCGATACACTGAACAGATAAAACGGAAATTGCTTGCGCCTAAACCCAGTTTTCCGCATGAGATCCGTATGAAGGATGGGCGAATTGAGGTGTTTGCTGCACACGGATCACATGGGTTGTGGGCACAGCCTGGGAATCATAGTTATCATCGATTCTTGGGTATAAAAGACGTGAATGGGTTCGGAACACCATGGCGCACTTGGCAGGATCTGCAAATTTATCATGTTCATCAAGATGTACACAACGTGTATAAAAGGAGTGAAGAGTGGCAGAATAATGTGAATAGGAATTCACCCTTACTGCCCAAATGGATGTTTTATGAAGGCCGATGGGGTAATCCGCGATCGCATTGTTTGCTTTGGCAATATTTTTGTGCCATTACGGATGGTCCACCTGGAATTCTACGACCTGTTAAAGATTTCTATTGTGATAAAATCTAGTGTTTATGAACGAACATTAAAAAATGTTGTTGATTTGTTAAATAATTTTAATAAAAATAATCAGTTTCAAGCTGATGATAAGTTTTTGAATCATTAATACCGGTTCAGAAGTTATAGCTACTTGAAAAATTTTTCTTTGGGCGATTCATAATTATAAGAGTCTCTAAGTAAAAAATAATTTCTAGGAGCTTTCTTGAAAGGGGGCCAAATAAGTTTGGAACCATGGATGTTAACGGCTATCAAACAGGGTCATTTGATAAATCATGCTTTAAAAAATTATGTAATCAGATAAAGTCACTAAACAATTATACATTTGCATAAGAACAAACAGGGTTGAATTTTGCATCTTCCGTTGTCAACGATCGTTCAACCATTAGTTGGTCGAAATAACCAATGTTGCGAGCAAGTTGTCGAACTGTTAACATCCTTTGTACCAGCAGTTACATTAGACAATTATGCATTTGAATGCACTTCGCTGCACTTGAGTCTTAAGAGCAAGACGGATAATGGTATCCTAAGCTAACGCGCTGCAGCGCGAGCAGTACAGTAGCGTAATTGCTAACAGTGAGCAGTAATGACATGCAATGATATTATGCTTAATATCTTGGAAACTATAAGAGATAATTGAATAATTCTTTTAGAAGTATAACTTGGCTTATTAAATTCTGAAAAAAATATATAATTGAATCGTTAAATTTTCTCGATTTGATGACGCGTAATAATTGCTCAAAGTCAACATTAACGTTAATGCGTTTTACTTGTAATAATTAAAATTTATTTATCTCATATGGGAAATTGATTACTTTTCTATATTTAAATATTTAAATATGATGCTTGGCATAAATTTTAAATAAATTAATATGCCGTCTCTAATTTGAAGAGTGCAAATTATTATGAATATATCTCAAATTATAATAAACTAATAATATAATACACTAAAACTATGATAAACTATTAAATAAGTGATATTAAACTACTTATTTTACTATGGCATCACAATGGGTCCAAGACTGCAGAAGAGCAATTAAATTGTTGATAACTTCTCGTTTAATTATTAAATTTCCTGGAATAGATTCCGTAATAATTCCTCAAACATTCTCATTTCTGTACTTAGGTTAGGATAATTGAAATTTATTCGAGGCACGAGAATAATTAATTAATCATTCCTTAAGATTAAAATAATATGATATAAATTTTCAGTACTCTACGGGAAAAAATATTACACCAAAAAATTGATGATTAGAAATGAACATTATTACTTATTTGATATAAACTATGAAAGATATTAAAATTCTTCTTTCAAACATTCTTTAACAGAAAGATCCATGCAAATATTAAATTTTTTCGAATTGTTTACGTGTAATAATTTCTCAAACTCAATCTTATATTTCTTGTGCTTCTCTGTCTTGTACTCATACCGATTACAACTACATTTAAAACAATTTTTAAAGTTTTTAATATAATTTGCTTAATTGATTTTTGTACACAAATCAAATCATTTCTTCATTATAAAAACTGTTGCGTAACTCTCTATGATGCATACTCATTGATCCACGAGCATTCGATCAATTTCATACAACCATGAAAGATATTGAAATTCTCTTTTCAATCATTCTTTAGCAGAAAGATCCATGCAATTATTAAATTTCCTCGAAATGTTTACGCGTAATAATTTCTCAAACTCAATGTTATTTCCTTTGCGCTTCTCTGTGTTATACACATACGAAACACATCTATATTTAAAACGATTTTTAAACTTTTTACCATAATTTGTTAAAATGATTTTTGTACACAAATCGAGGGATCTTGTTATAAAAACTGTTGTGTAACTCTCTGTTATCCAAACCCATTGATCCGCGCGCATTCGTACAATTAGCTGTTGACGATTAAATGTGTAAATGATTGCATCACAATCACGTCTAATTGCAATGTCATCGAATAACAATCAAATTTTTAAAAATAGCCGGCAATTTCCCATTAGTATATTACGAATATAATGATTTACCTGTGTTTACATGGTCGAACACGCAATTTATTTGATCTTTCCGAGTGTTTGTCAAGGCAATAATGACATGAACAAGGCATCAATACAACTTATCAAATACAATCCTTAATGCACTTAAGCTCTAATTAAAGCAGGCTAAGTCAACCGGAAGACAAACACAAATAATCATTTCGAACGTAAATTCCTGATTACTTAAATAATTGCAAGTTAAAATGTTAAGTAATTACTAAAGTTTAATTAAGATTAAGTCGTCACGAAAACAAACCGCATGCAATTATTTGTAAATAAACCATAAAATGATTTAGTTGCATCAATTATCTTAAACAAGTTCGGTGAGCGCGTGAATAAAAATTACATTAATATGGTGAGCGGTCAGGTGCGTTACGCAATTTAAACTTGATACTTGAACAACACGAGCAAGCTGTATTGCAAGCGATTGCGTTAATTTGCCGCTGCGCTTTTTTCACTCTCTACACACGTATGGTCTTTTAATGTTTCAACCTTGTAACAATTCAACCCCGACCAAGCCTACCAAATATGTACCAAGCACGTACGCAGCCCGCTGGACAAACAATCTGCTTGGGAATATCGGTCGGATGCTCATTTTCAAGCCGTCATTTGACGGATTCGTATCGGAATTAAAATTGAACGTTTGTGCCACGATGAAATTGTGTTTATTCCTTGTGTTCACTCTGCTACCACTGAGTTCTCTTGCACAACGAGCAACTATTCTGGATACTCTGTCGTTATTCAACCCTGTAGGAAACTTGCTTAACTTGAATCCCTTGCAGGATAATTACATTGACAATGTGCTGGAGGAAGAGTACGATTTTGTTATTATTGGTGGAGGATCAGGAGGATCAGTGTTGGCTAATCGGTTGAGTGAAAATCATAATTGGACAGTGCTTCTTATTGAGGCTGGAAACCAAGAAAATTTCCTCAGTGACATTCCTATAATGGCAGCATTTCAATCAGCAACCCCTTTAAATTGGGGATATTTGAACGAACAACAGAAAGGTGCTTGTTTAGGGTTAAAGGAACAGCGTTGCAATGCGGTTCGCGGGAAAGTTTTGGGAGGAACTTCAGCATTGAATTTCATGATTTATACTCGAGGTAATAGAGAGGATTATGATTCCTGGAATCGACTGGGAAATGCTGGATGGAGTTATGATGAAGTTTTAAAATATTTCAAGAAATCTGAGGACTGTTCGGCTTGTCATAATATTGATTACGATTATCATGGGTTCCAAGGAGAAATGAAAATTGAACACCCGGGTGTAAAGTCAAGTTTACTCAAGAGATTCTTCAAGGGTGGTGAATATCTCGGTTATGGAATCAATGATCCCAATGGACGTAGACAGTTGGGGTTCTCAGAAGCTCAAGCTACTTTACATCGAGGTCGAAGATGTAGTGCAGCGAGAGCTTTCCTAACTGGAAGTGTAAGAAATCGACCGAATTTGGATATTGCGCTTCGAACAAGAGCAATAAAAATTCTTATCGATAATAAGCAGAAACGAGCATTCGGAGTTGAAGCACTTCGCGATCATAGACGAATTGTTATTCGCGCTCGCAAAGAAGTTTTGCTCGCTGCTGGAACATTCAATTCTCCACAAGTTTTAATGCTCTCTGGAATTGGACCAGTGGAGCATCTGAAAAGTGTTGGAATCACACCAATAAGTGATTTACCCGTTGGATTCAATTTACAGGATCATATTTCGTTCGCTCATTTATTATTCCTAGTCAATCAATCATCGATAATTGTCAGCGATAGCAAACTGCAGAGTCCTGAACATATACTTAACTATTTACTGAACGGCAAGGGTCCTTACACAATTCCCGGAGGTGCATTGGGTCTGGCATTTATTCGCACACGTTTGGCAAATACAACTCATAAAGAATACGCTGCAATTCCCGATTATCCCGATATGGAATTAGTGTTAGGCGCAGGAGGACTAAACGTTGATACAATGGGAACACTGAGTCAACTTCTTCGAATACCTGAAGCAATGTACAGACAAATGTATTTACCCGTTCAACACATTCCCGGATTTTCGATTGCGCCAGTCATGATGAGACCGAAGAGTCGAGGTCGAATAATGCTCAAGGATTCGAATCCTCTTCATTGGCCTTTGATTCATGCAAATTATTTTGAGCAAGACGTTGATCTGGATGTTTTACTCGAAGGAATACGAAATGTGAGTATCTCAAATAAATATTCATAAAGTGCATTGAAGATATTGTCACGTGGAAATTTTATTATTAGAAGTTAGAGGCTAAAATGATGCAAGAAGTGTAAAATTCCTACGGTTGAGTGCACTTTGCAATAAATTATGAATAAATGCCTGCATAAAACTTATCATAAATTTATGCAAACGCCTCTTGAGTAATATTTATCTATTCGATTATATTTTTATTACCAATAGTAATGCAATTAAAATAGAAACCGATACGAATGCTTGCACAATGACAACGATTAAATTCAGTACTCAATCGAATGTTATTGAATTATCAATTAAGATTTCACTACTTATTGCCGAAAGTCGCCAATCTCGAGTGACTTAAGTAAGATCGGCGTCTTATGTAAAACTGCATACGTAAACAATGTAGAAAGTAATTTTTCGCAAATTTATTCACGTAAATATTGCAATTATTTTGCGATATTCAACATGAGCTACTTTTTTGTACTTAATACATTCCATTTATTAAGTAGCAATTATTAGCAACAAAATTAAACATTAGTTATGCTCTGCTCTATAAAAAACCTTTCAAAATTCAAGTGTTAATCAACCTGGTTATTTGAAATAATATTTGTTAATTTCGCCACACATGACCGAAATGCTAAACTTGTGTACATTTTAATGAATGTTTATGTGACTGTTTGAGTACATGACATTTCTAAAATGCGTAAAACACATCTTTTAGATGCGTAGTTGGTAATTACAATAAGATATTAATTATAAACTTTTGCATACTAGGCAATTGCCATCGTTCAAACGCCAGCATTCAAAGACGTTGACGCACGTCTGCATGACATTCCATTATCGGAGTGTGCTCAGCATGCGTTTAACAGCGATGACTACTGGAAATGCACATTGCGCAACTTGGCAACCAGTCTGGGCCATCCAGTTGGTACATGCAAAATGGGGCCAGCGAGTGACACTCGTGCAGTTGTCGATGCACGTCTTCGCGTTCATGGCATTGACGGATTGCGTGTCGTAGACGCATCTATTATGCCGCACATTATCGCAGGTCATACGAACAGTGTTGTTATGATGATCGGCGAGAAGGCTGCTGACATGATCAAGGAAGATTGGTCTTGAAGTGCAATGTTACCATAATTATTCGTATTCTGTACATAATTAACGACTGCCTTAGAGTACTCTTAAGATTACCGTATTTCCCGCATCAAAAAATGCATCTCGAGATAAAATGCATCCCGAAATAAAATGCATCTCAAAAATGAATTTTAAAGTAAATTCAGATAAATTCAGAGTTTCAACCAAAGAATAAAGTAAAATTAGTGTTTTCCAGAATATTCCGACTACGTATTAGATGCATTTAGAGACGATTTACTGAGTAGACGATGCACATTGATCCAAGACAGGAAATTATTGATAAATTATATGATGCCATTTTTTGATAACTTGATTTTACCGGATAAATTTTATAAATCTGTAAATTCAATTTACCGTCAAATTCAAACAATTTCTGCATCGCGATTATCTCGGTACGTGGACGTCAAATTCAAAATTAATTTCTCAAGCTCTCAGAGCTTCTTCAGTAAAACTATTCAGATCTATAAAAACTACAACTAATAAAATTTGTATTGATTTAAATATTGTTTCTTAAAAACTGTATTTTCAATAGAAATTAATTTTTGAAAAAATTCCGTTTTTGGACGAAAAAAAAAAAGGTTCAAATCGATTTCTACTAAAGTGTGACAACTTGTGACAAGAAGATATTACCACTGGAAGATAGAGAATTTAATTAACAATCACATCTGCTATGTCTGCTTTCGCTTAACTTCGCCTATCAGATAGTTATCACCGGTTGAAGATGACATTTTGAACATTTTGAACAAAATTTTGCTTATTTTATATGGCTCTGACGTTGGTTTTACTTTGTTTCGTAGGGAAGTTTAAACTATTTTTGAAAAACAATTTAATGTTTTAATTGATTCAAAATTTCAAAATTTCTAAATTTTGAATAATAAATCCCAATTTGAATTTTCAAAATCGATTCAGCCGATTTTAAGCATTATGTGTTTCGGATCAGTGTGCGATATCTTAAATTTTAATTTTTGAATAAGACAGATCATCGCGTCTTCTAATGCGGGAAATACGGTACTTTGTGATATCGGTAAAAGTTTAGTCAACTAAAGTTATAATAAAGAGGAATGTTATTTAATATTATATTGCGACCGTTGAAGGGTTTCCTCCCTGATAATACCACGTCCTTCTGCATAAACATGCACTATCGAGCATGGCGAATGAAATTATATATGCAAAGCCTGCGAGGTGTAGAGCTATATTTCACCCCTTTGTCGTCTGGTCACATCGCGTACCGTCTCGTCCGTGTGGCATGTAACAAGTGGCAAATCAATCGATTACTTTTACAATGCTTAATGCCAGCTACTGAAACACTGCATGTTCCTGAAACTCGACAAACTCATGAAAATCCTTGCCGGAAATCAATGTGTACGACTCGGTAGGAAACAACCCCAGACATAAACTTACTTCTTGCATGTGCGATGGGTCATTTGATGAGTTGAACGCGACATAACTGGTTTCCGGCTGGTGCAAAACACGCTAGAAATTTTCTTTACTTATTACAATTGCATAATACAACATCGATTAATTAATTAATTTCCCAATCCTGCGGGAGTTCGACAAAGTTGGTCAAAGTTTAACGTGCTACAACCACATCAAAGACGTCTCATTGTACTTATAAATATTGAATATTGATCAAACATTAGGGTACTTCATATAATTTATACGTTTATTACACGCACGTTAGATAAGTTTGGGCGGCATAACGAGAAAGTGCGTGTGAGAAATGCTCAATTTGAAAATAATTTACTTCTACGTGATTCTCCTGATATCTTTAACTTGTTGTGAAATGGATAAGAATGAAATTGAAGTGGAACAAAGACAATTTTACAAATTGGGTATAACTTTAGTTCAATCATCAGAATTATTTAAACCAAGTTGTTTATTGTAATTTAAGGTGAATTTAACGATCGTTGTCGAAGTACACGTGATTGTCGACAATTTGGATACGTTTGTCGTGATAATAGAACGTGTCAGTGTGATTTTATGTATATTCCCGATTCGAAACGGCGTACGTGCATTGGGGGTAAGAAGTTCATAATTTAATATTCCCGCAGGAATAACATTGATTTTTAGGGGTCAACCAACGATGCATTTATGATGAGCACTGCATCGAGGGAGCATTTTGTATGAATCAAGCAGTTTGCAAGTGCAAAGATTCAAGTCCCATCGAATTAGAAGAAGGTTTAGTTTGTTCAGGTTAAGTATATTTTCTTTTAATTAATTTAACCCGCTTATAAGTATACTTTCTCGCTTCCAGGTGGCGTTCAACTCGAGTCACTTTATCTAGGGTCAATGTTTTCCACATTAACAATTATTTTAAGTCAAGTACCTTGACTTTGAATCGATTAAATGACCACTCGCATGGAACGTTTTCAAGTCGTCAGTATAAACTGAAATTGTTAGATAAATACTTGAGTAATTTCAATAATAATCTTCATTAAGTAATAAATTAATTGCTAAGTGTTAAAATATTATAAAAAAATCATTGAACAATTGTAATTACGCACTGCTTTGAATTAGTCACATCAATTAAATAACTATAAATAAAAATACACTAATTATCATCGCTATTAAATACGGAGAATTATTTGTTCGCTTATTTGTTCCAGAAATATCTCCGCAGGTAAGAGCATCTAAGCCTTTATTGCATAAACACACAGAATTTACACAATCAACTCGGTGCTCAAGATCCAAGCTCGTAATACATTCCGCCTTGCTTCGACAAATTGAGCCAATTGCCTTAGGCACATAGCAATTGTTATTATACGCATGGTATCCTTCCCGGCACACGCATTGACCGCGTAAACACTCCGTGTCCTTTAGGTACATATTGCATTGTGAGTCCTGTATACAAGGATTGAATAATTCACTTGCAGCTATAACAAAA
>JARJDV010009623.1:0-14160 GCA_030264675.1 Anaulacaspis nigra
TTAAATGCATATCGAGCTTGATTAATTATATTTACGCAACAATTAACTAATCAATTTAGTCCCTAATTGATTGTACACAATTAAATCACAATATCAAGTGGCTAAGCTTTCTACTTCAATGTTTTCCGGAAATTCTGGAAGGCATTGTTTCAAATTACTGGAAAAATTCGCAGTTAAAAGTATTTTATTTGGGGAAAACAGAATTGAAAAGTTTAATTAGTAAAAAGCTTGTTTAAAATCGCAAATGAAGGATCATTTAAAAAACAATTTTTGGATTTTTACAAAAAATTAACAAAAGAATTTGTAAATGTAAACAAAAATCGATAAAGACAGACTAAAATAATTTGGAATTTAATTCCATCTAAGTTCATTAGATGAAGTTTCAGCTTGAGAAAACTTTTTTGATTGGACAAAAGAATGCGTTAAGGGAAAGAAGACTTAATCAACAACTTGGTGCTTTATTACATTCCGCGTATTTTTCTAAATTCGCAGTTGAATCACCTACCATTTAAGTAATTACTTTGGAAGCAAACTTTGAATCCAATATATAGGGAAGCAGCGTGTTTAAATACAAAAATTTATCAGTGAGAGAATACGCTATTTATGTTGAACTGACCGAGTTTTAGTTAATATATATGTACCAGCATTTTTGATCGGCCACCGATAGCAAGGTCTCTGACTAGGGGTCACTGAAGCATTGCTCATTTGTTCTAGTTTTCAACATGGTGTGTGTGTAACCAGGTTATTTTCAGGCATTCCCTTGATGCACTGAGCGATTCTTGTGGTAGACGGTTTAATGAATAATTGAGTTTATTGACTTGACGAATTAACTATTGATTAGCCGTATTGAATTTGAATCTATAAGCGGCGGTGTGGACTTGACGAAAAACTACTTGATTTCTTGAATACTGTTTACTTTATTTCGGTTCTTTGCTTCATTTGTATTCAAACGTCTTTAATCATTGACAAGAACGTAGTAGGGCGTTTTACGCTCTTCGATTTCGGCGTTTAATTCAGGTGCTTATACTGGAATAATTCTGGCGGGTGGGATAATTGATAATAGACTTTGAGGTTCTAGAGGAAGCCCGATCAATGCTGGATGTGCATGACTGGAGATGACAACACGGCGAACTTAGCACGAATTTCGTATTCGAGGAGAGGTTATTGTTCGTCCTTTTGAAATTTTCAGCAGGTGTTCGTGTTGAAACGTCAGAGCAAAAATTTGGCAAATGGCCTCTTGTATAATGCGGACGCACACCCCTTGTCATTCATTCGATCTTGGCACGCGAAGCTAATCAATGCTCAGCGTTTCGTGCGACCTAAGTACATCGAACCGAAATGCGCATAAAATATTCAAATTTCATTCCCTGAAACTCACTCTCATTTACAATTAAACTCATTGGGCCAATTGACGACGTACATACATACATACATACATACGTTCGGTTTAAGTCACGATGATGCTTACGAGCTTTCACGCGCTTACGCCGAAAATACATTCATTTCCAGATTGAAATTGATGGGAAGTCGTATTCAAGTGATAGGCACAATGCGACTGATGAGAAATGAACGTCGTTTTGCGCCAAATTCTCGATATCACTTGAGTCTATTCACGAAAGCATCGCGCAAAATCAGCGCTTAATTCACGCTCGTGCACTCTACGTTTTTCGCTTAGATTTTATATCATTGTGGCGCCTTTCTGTCATCATTCACGCGCCTCGGATGTAGCAGCACCGGCACGCAGTGAATGTATTCCAGGGTGCCTGAGACTGTTACGCATTATTATTATCAATGATGATAATGACTATGGTGAAAGGCGCTCATGAAAAATCGCGTCACGTTTAACGCACATAAATTCTATTCAACGTCAAGCCCCCGACTTTTTCTGCGAAATATTCTAGAAAAGCCTGAAAAAAGTTGTGAAGAAGAAAGTGGCCGGAATAATTGGTATTAATTTAATTTAAATGCGTGGGATACTTAAAAAGTTGTTTTAGCATATAATTACGTAATTGATCAATCATTTAAAAGTTATAAGATTGTGTTGATTAAATTTAGAAATTATTTTATGACAATATTGCTTATTATGAGGTTGAATAATTTTTCAATTTAGTTTTCGTCATGCGCTTAATTTTTTTGTGAAAATTATGCTAGAAAAACTGAATAAAGCTTTTAGCATTTTCTTTATATCAAAATGCGGTATTCATGTTATATTAAAATTTACACAGAATTTTTATACATTTTTTGTGTGTATTTTATAACATTTTCACATGGTCGTGAAATGCTCATATAAATACCTTTTCAGTCATGAAAACTTTTCACATATGAAAATCTATATGAAAATTTATTTGCATAATAAATTACGGCAAACTAAAATTTCTATTTTCATATCGTTATAATTAAATATTTATAAATATAACATTGCAATAGTGAATTGCACGATAAGGGTGTTAACGGCATATTTAGCGAAGGCCCGAATATTATTTTGATGACACACATGTCTTTGAATTTAATATTCGCATTGCGGATGTGCGCAATATACCCGAATTCAAATGAATTCTTCCCAACTGCCGTGTGTGCGCAGATTGTTTTCAACGGGTGGTTGATTTTAATTGATTTTAAATTAAACAGCTGCTATGAATTTCCAATTCGATTTCAGCACCGTGTGTGCTGGCTTAACACAACAAGGAAAATGGAAAATTCAATTCTGACGTTTGTCGCTAACGTGTGCCGCGGGTGAATTTCATCAAATAAAAGTAAAAGCGTCGGTCATGGTTGTCGAACATGTCTCTCTTTCTAGAATACAAATTGAGGTAATGTTTGTCTTGTTACGTGAAACAGCTCTATTTTTTTGATACTTACGGAAAACATGATATCCAAGTAATTGACAAACTTTTATACTGTAATGTTTTTTCAAGGAAGTTTAGGTGATAGAAAGAATGGTATTTCTTGCTTCCTTATTCCTTTTTAGTTTTATTTGCTCGTAAATCTTAAATGTTTAAAGTCATGCAGTTTACTATATTTAAAATCCAATTTTCTCGGTATACGATATCTTATAACGAAAGTATACGACTATTACTTTCGTTATGAGACATCGGATTTAAATGTTATACGAAAATATAAAAGATTCGGGAATCCTAAAATGTTTTATTACAAAGAGAGTATTTAGAGATTTCATAATATTTTATGAACAATGCAAAAGTGCAATTTGAAATTGCATTGTAAACTTTATTATAAAAATGATTGATCTACGGAGCAATAAAACATAAAATATAGTGTCAGTAATCCGCAGTAAGTTTGAAGAAACAAATATATTCTCTCGAGTCAAAAACTTTAATTATAGACTACAGTAGCAATATCAGATTAGGCCAGACATATTGATTTGTTGTAATAAAATATTCATACATATTACATGAATCTAATCAATAAAGCCAATAAAATAATAAACAATGCCTGGTAATTAGTCGCTTCATAAAGTTTAACACATATCGAAAGTAATTTTTAAGTCAATCTATATCTACTACAGCTGTAAGCTTCATTATGCGCATAAATGCGATGCTCGCGCGATTAGACAGAATCGATATTTACAAATTGGATAGGCTAACGGGTATAGTAATGTTTCCCTGATGGTATGTGCTACTTTTTGAACGTACACCTGTTGAAATATGAAAGAGTCATTACATTGACGTCTATTTTTAGTTATAGGTTCCGTGCACTGGGTTAAATTATCCTATCTGTATACAGCGTAGACAGATAATTAATTGTTTCTCCTTTGTTTAGCTGAACATTTTCATAATTTTGCGAACATTGTATTTAAGCGCAAATTTTATGACTGCCTTTATCATGTGTGTGACTTTGCTTCATTACATTTTTGATTGCTCGTTCAAGTACTTAATGAAATGCTTCTAACTGTAATTACACTACTGATGAGACCTTACAAATTTATTCCTCTTTTATGTGTAAAATTTTATTTCGTAGTTAAATGATGCTTTTAGTGAGTTAGTGTCTTAATGCGCTGATGCAATTGTAGTTTAAAGTGTGATTGAAAATTGAAAGCTTTCATAAGAGAACTAAGTGCTTTACATGATAATATGTACTAGTACATTAGCTAACAGCCTTTCTTCATTAGAATTTGGTAACAGACTTAATCTTTATTTTTCTCTCAAAATCAACGTTTGACAACTTGTAATAAATTTGGAACGAGCTTAATCGAGTTTAACATATCCTGATATTAGATAGGTATATTTTCTTACTATACCTAGGTATATACAATCTCTAGGAGATTTACGACTATCTTCAAGCTTAAGATAATTATGAGCCCAGGTTTACCTAGGTATTAAGACCTGGGCCTTAAGTGAAATGCATGCTGGTTCATTCATCTTGCTTGTGGACGGGAAGACGGAGCGAATAAATTGAGTATCCTCCAGAACAAACAGCGCGGCAATGATGCAGAAGCAAATCCCGTGGGTATATTGCGAAAATCCTAGAAACCTTGAAACGTGCACATCGTAGATGTGTTTGCTTTCTCCGTAAGTGGGACGCGCAGTGGGATAGAAGTGCGACTTCCACTTTGCTCCCTGTTTGCCATTCACGACCCAGACACATAAACAATACACGCCCATGCAAAGTCATGCAACTGCAACCCTGGAAATGTTGCACTTATTGCGGTTTCTCTGCCTTGCTGTAGCAGCACTTTTATTGTTTTTGGTATTCACCGCCAAATTCTACATTCGCAGAAGACGCGGCTTAGAAGGCATGTGCTAGCGCAATGACACAAAGAAGCTTGCAAGTGGAATGAGAGCAGTAAAAGGGAAAATTCTCAATTGGACTTGACTCTCGTATGCAATCAAAGCAACCGAAGACAAGCGGTAGATAAATGAACAGCTCAACGCTGAATTCTGCTTTAGCGATGGCCAACTGTACGCCTGTGAAATCCCACAAGAATTTGGCGGATTTGGGGAAAAGCTTATTTGCCGCGAGAAGGACACTTGGATTAATGCCGTTGATGACTTTGTCAGTCTCTATACACATTTCCTCTGACGTCAATGAATTTAATTTACTTTTGCACAAAGCGAGTTTTAAATAATAGGATAGAGGATAAATGCAATAAAATTATTATCTCTATTTTTATGTACTTACTCAGAAATCGTATAATTCTTTTTAATTATGCTTTGTTTTTTTCAGGTGAGTGTACATTTAATTCATGGAAAATTCGCAGCATTCTCATCACAAGTAATATTTATATTAACACTAAGGTCATCCTCATATTCGTAACATTGAACTAAATAGTTTTCGCGATATTGCCTTGAAATGTAGGTACTTGTATGCGGAGCATTTTAACAAATATGTTAATTTCATTGCGGGTTAATATAGAAAACGTCGCGTTTTTACTTTTTGGCCAAAGGTAAGCGTTTTAATACAAGGCAATGCAGCATTGTCTTCCTAATGACTTGCAATCAGATGCATCGTAAGTGGGCATTGCGCCAGGACATTTTGAAATGCACTCGCCGCCACGCTCTTTGCACCTATTCGAATCTGAAACGGGAAAACCAATTCAGTTAATCGATAAATGCATAAAGCCCTATTACTAAATGAAACTCTGATTGCCACTCGACGCACGTGAATATCGCAAATTTTGTTTAAATGACAGCTCGAAATGAACTGAATACTGATGAAGCGCCAAAAACTTTCACTGCTTACACAAAGTAACATCATTTGCAGTAAATTACGATTCAAACTTAATACTTACGGGTATTACAACACACGGTGTTCCTTCCTGAACATAATTGCTGGCCGCCACCCATTAGAGTTCCTTGGCACGTGGTTTGGCAAGTGCCACCAAACAGCATGCAACTTTCCTCTGAAAAATCGAAGTTTATTTGATTTTAGTTCAATTTGAAAATAAGAATCTTACGGTACGTGCGACCCTGAGCGCTAACACTTCCCAATATAACACATAATGTTAAGAAGCTGGCAATTAAGCAAGTTGACTTGAGCATCATGATTGCAATTGTTTGCGGCTCACACTAGCAACTCAGTATTCACTTCACTACTGGTAACGACGGATCTATATAATGTCCTTATATAAGTTGTTGATCGTAGGCCGTTATTGTTTCAATACAGATGTGCACCCATTCTTCAAAGGAGTTGTTCAAATATTGCAATGGCAGAGTTTAATACCACCACACGTTGATAACAAATGACACTGTCTAATTTATAATTCACTTCATAAATTATTTAATATTATTTTGCATGTTTTTTTCATACCTCGTTGACACGAATACAATTATTCAACGCTGGCTGATGCTTCTGTCAGTGCGCCTTTATCACTAACTGATTGCTGGTCGGTGTTCGCCTAGCTAGGCGAATTCGATTCGGTTTAACGAAACAATTATTCATCAATTTGCGTGTATTTTAAATGTGCCGATATTGGAAAAGCAAGTTTATTGTGGCATTGTTTGCGTGTCCCCACTCAAACTGCTTTTTTGCGTGCTAACGAAAGTTGATGAGTTGAGCAACTTTCACTTAATAATCTGTTTTATCAATTCATTGACTTATTACAAATTTATTACTTCATACATGGGTTACATAGATTAGTTTTTGATTCGAAAGTAGTCAACAATTTGAGTAATATTATTTACAATGCGCCGGAGAAAAGGATTTTCATGTTTTTTTTCCGATTAGAGAGATAGCTCTCCAAATAAAAACGTTTTAAGGCTTTTGCTGTTTGTTGACATTGAATATATTTTTGCGCACACTGATTCTGTTTACGTTGCTATCCACATTTTGGTTACATCAACAACATATAGCACAACAGTGAATGGAATAATCGCAAATTTCCCAGTTGAAATACATTACTTGCGTGAGGAATTAACCAATTCGGAAAGTACGTGCCATTGGTTAAAAACACATATGCGGGAAGAATAAAATTAATGGAACGCTTTATTACGTTCTATACACAGTACATATTTACATAAACTTCATCATTACTATTTGCTTATTATAAACATAAGTTTGCACAAATGGAAAATCCGCTTTGTTCAAGTTTGTTTGCTTCCACTTGAATGAAGTTTTAATGTAAAATCCCTGGATGCACTGATTCATAAGTAATCGTCATTGATGCTAATACATTAACGTGTAATCTATCTCAATGTTATATGTTTTAAAGACAAACATTGAAAAATATCTTTGAAGATATTGTGAATATATGGAAGAAAAGTTTAAACATTGATACGTTGCCAAATGGTATTTTGATTAAACAAATAGGTATATTTGGATATTAGGACCAACGCGTTTCACGTTGCAGCGTGAAAATATCCCATTTCTGAATTAAAAGCGATGAATATTTCTATTAAATTCATGTTTATTACGAATGTATGACGTGTGCTTCTACAACCTGGTAATTAATTGATTGCAATATATCAAACATTATTTAAAGATCAAATGCTATAATAAAAATGCAATAAAATTCAGTAATAAATTGCAGAGAATTCACCCAAAATTAATATTCATCATTTAAAAGCATGCAATTCCCATGATTAATTTAATACAATAAGTTCAAAATCATATCCAATAAATTATTTATGCGTATTTTAAATTACAGATAAATTGAACAAATAGGAAACATTTACATATTTTTGTTTATGCAGTTGAATAATACATATTAAGCAAATTTGATATAATAATAATCAGTGTCACTGGAATTATATCAGCAGTTTTAGAATGTAATTAAATAAATTTAAAATTAATTTCAAAATTTTGCAGGAATTTAAATTATAAGAAAATTATCGAAAGTTTAAATATTGAATTTTGAAACATAATTAGATTTTCATTAAAACTTGACTGAGACTTAAAAACATGTAATTTGACAACTTTTTTGTTCCTTGAAATTCTCTCAAGGAAAGGAAAATAAAAAGAGAAGACAATTAAAGAGCGGTAAATGAAACGAGTTTGTATCTCACGGTCATTTGGTTCTGTCTTAGATTTTCATTTCATTTACTGCGCAGATAAGTGTATTCATGAAATCCGCTACGGTTTAAAATCATCCGCAGCATTTCGGACATAATTAAAATGGCAGACAAGTATATTGCTTTATAGAAGCATTGTTTTGATTAAAGAACAAGAACAGAACAATGAAAACATAAAAACGTATTGTAAACGACAAATCATAACATTTCGCCTTGAACAGTTGGCACGTGAAACGGCGGGAAATAAATGCCGGGAAATTTATGGTTTCGAGCAAATGAAGAAATAATTCTCTCTCATGAAGGTAATATGATTCCAAACAACATGAACATGTGCTCTCTAATTGCAGAATTATTACATAGTCTATGCCTCTTTAATAAATTCTCATTGCACTCGCCTCCCTGAAAATCGCTTTTCGTATCATTTTAACGAGTTATGTCATTTCAGTTAATTCTATTATTAATTGCTCATTAGTCACAGTACGAATAATCGATATCAATTACAATACTTTCACAACTACAACGACATAATGATCGCATTGAAATAATTTGAGCAAAAACTTGTTAACGCGACTGATAATTATCGCTCGCGGTGAATTATTAATTCGCAGAATAAATGGAATAACGAATGTTACACTAGGTCATGATAGCTGCTAATTCATTGATGGATACACTCGATCGAATCGTAAATAGTTTTGTATTCAGACCGCAGTCGTCCCACTTACTTCGTCCTACGGTCGCTTGTCCTGCAGTGACCGGACAGCCTTGCAATTAGCGTTGGAAAATGTAGTTAAATGTGGGAACTCTGATGCAAATGTATTTATAGTCACAAACGTCTGGGAGTTGACGTCCGAGAGTAGGAAAACGTGATAGCAATTTCTTGTTAATAAAAAAAAACTGGTGGATTGCATTCGTCAGCAACGATGCTGCTGATGACGTACAAACAATTGTATTCAACTAGGACTACGTACATTACAGACTAAGAACTCTTGTTATTGAGGCCTGAAATATTAATAAGCATTTTCATAATTGAGCGCCTTGCGTTCGAAACATACTGAGAGGGTGCGTTTGCAATAAATTCTCATGTTTTACAAGCTGAATTGGAATATCTTTAATTAGACAACTAATAATTATATTCTACCCAGAGCTTTCAAGAAACTACAAATTCAGGTATATAATTATCTAGTAAATATTTAATAACAAACTAGATACGTTTTGGTTTATAGATAATAATGCGTTTTCTACAGTACACTGCGTGTCTTTAAACTATTTTTGCTTTGAATAATTAATGATGCTTTTAAATCGTTTCCACATTAATCTTTATTTAGATTATTGCACATTTAGGTTCTTATTCTAGTTAAACATGTACATAGGTCAATAGTACATAGGTAAACATGACCCAAATATTGCCAATTAAAAAATTAATTGCCCAGTAAGTGGCCAACTTTACTGTAAAGTGCATAACAAGCATTAATTGAATATCTAATTACCAGGGCACTTTGCTCCTTAAAGGCTTCCATTAGTTACGAAAATTAAATAAAATAAAATTCAGATTTACGTCATTTGCAGCCAGTTTCACAGTCGTAATCATTTCCCAGCAGACTTAATTGTGAAATAATTAAATTACTAAGTAAATCCATTGGTAACTGTAGCAAGAACGTTAGGTAGAAAACTTTATAGCTGAAGTTGTTTTCGTCCTATCGTTATCCTTAACGATTTTCTATCCTGCGCGCTCGCGCCCTCTTAGAGGTGAATTATCAGACTTTCTAAATTTTAAACGTTGTGAGAGATGGCGCAACGGTCTAGCTACCCCCAATATATTATTAATACTATTACAATACATAAAGTTAAAAGCATCAAGTAATATTATTACAATTTTTAATTAAAAATGATAATAATAATAATAATATGAATATCATATTCTTTAGGTTTTAATCGTGTTTAACTTCGCTGTTGAGTAATGCTACTCGAATGATGAGAATATTATGTAATCAGCTTGTGGACTCAAATATTAGGGCAAATCGATTGCGCCAATTTCGCATTATTTGTATCATTTTCGTCAACTCCACGTAGTCTTCAAGGTATTACAATGCACAATGCTTCAGCAGTACAAACGCTTATATCGACGTGCTTTGAGAGTTTTATTAGCTGCTTACAAAACAGGGGAAGAAATTGACTCCGCGTAGGAATTTAATATTTTTTTTAGTTCTTTCACGTACGATTCTTTTGCCTCAATAGGTTGCCGTTTCGAGCTGGATTATCCGGGATGCAATTTCCAAGCGAGTGCATTAGTCGCGCCCAATCTCTCTCGGGAGATGCAATTCACTTGTATGCGAATAACACGAATAATAAGGATTCACCATGTCATTTGTGGAACATGTGCGAATCATGACAACAATCCACCTTCGTAGATTGTATGCTCATTTATGCTGGAAGCACACAATGCATTATGCATTTTGGTTATTGACGTACAAGGCATTCTCTTTTAAACTCAAAGATTTCCCTGCGGCACAAACAGAGCTCCTTAAAGGGAAATGAAACACTTGAAGATACAAATTAGCGAATTAAGCCTTGTCATTACAAGACAGTGTGAAGAAGAATCAGAAGCATTAAAGAGCAAATTACTTCAGTTGTGGTGCTTTCTTGTTGTTCCCAAATTTAATAATGGCCTACTTAAGAATTGGAAACAGAAGTAACTGACACACACACATTCGTAGCATACTTTTTAAATATTTTCTTATTTGAATTCCACCACTAAATTTCAAATAGCACCATTAATCTTGTATGTCGAAAGCCATGCAAGTTTAATTAAAACCTTTACTGCATTTTTTATAACAGAAGTTGCCAATAGCACTACAGCAAAAAATCAAAGTTTATCCATTAACAATGTTGCATGGCTCAACCCTCTCTTACAGCGTATTTCTGCTTGAATTATTCCGTTTCAACTCAATTTGCATTATTTTGCATTTTGCGCACATAAATCGATTTTGAGATGGAAGTTGCGGTTTTTAAGCAGGAATATTGTGAACACTTCTTGTCAATTGGCTATAGAGAAAAAGCACATCTGGTCGAAGATTGGAGTAATTGCAAACGCTTTCAGTAAATTGATCAATCAATTTGATGCATGTTTATTTATTCTTCTACAAGTGCTCCAATCGCCAACGGCTACGAACCAGGAACAAGTATCTTATAAATAAAATGTGCAGAAAAGAAATGCAGAAAAACGTATAGATTGGAATGATAAACGATAGCGCTGACACCCGCCGCTTTTTTTAGTTGACATGGAAAAATCTATCACATTTATCTCATGGAAAATACACACGCAAGGAATCATTCAATGTTCTCGTTTGTTAGCCTTGTTTATTTTTTTATTATCGTATTGCGGATTTCAGTCAAATCATCGGAACTTGCTTCATCCATTATCTTTTTGTTTATTATGATTAATAATATAATCATAAAATATATAAATGCTTTATAAATAAAGATATTCGCGTATTTTATCATAATTTTATGGCAATTTGGATGAGTTAGGTACCTGACAGGTATTCAAATTTTATACAATTTTGAGAAAATGTATGATAATTAACTCATTTCAAAGTCGGGAATAACATTACTTGAAATATAATTTCATAAAGATATGCACGCATACAGCACGTTTTCATGTAAATTAATTACCTACGCTAGCTGTGCATTCAGTTAATGCGTGCTCGTTCAGCACGCCATTTTATGAAATATGCAAGACAGGGAGTCACCTTGCTGTCAAGAAGTTACTCATAGAGAAAACAAAAATTACAGACAGTATGCGGGTATCGTGTTATTAACGTGCTATTAAAGATACACCAACGTTTTAAATCCATAATGTATATTGCTTAAGGGAAAAACTAGAATTATATTTTCCATAACATTAAATTTAATTAAAACATAGTTGCAATAATTGAGAACATCAGTAGTGAGAACCGATCGTTTATTAATTACACGCGAAATAAGCAATTTCCTTACAGCCGTTAGTTACCTAATTACGTTTCTACATATATTATATATGGTGTATGGATGCATCGCCTTGAAACCAGACGTGTTCCTAAACTTGCTCAATTTTGCAATAGAAATTTAATTCAGCGTGAACTTGAACTATAGAACTAGACCCAGGTGACCTATCCTAGTTGCCCACTTTAAGGATTCACGATTAACTAGGATGTCAGGTTTCATTAAATCTGAATGTTTTACTTGTTACTTGGGCTAAGTCATAAACTATTTCAGGATTGTTGAAATCCTTGTTCTGTATTATGTCAAATCTCATATCACATAAAAAGCAAACAGAAACTGAAAAAGGATGAGGCTTATTTCAAGTGTTTTCAAAATACAAATTTGAAAGCGTTCGTGTGTCCATACGACGGAGTCATATAGTACTCGTTCAAATTCATCAAATTTTCTTCATTACAGAAAATACTCAGTGAGATAATTGTGTAAAGAAGAGAATATTTTATCGCGGCATTTTCATTACTCGAAACGAATGAACAATGTATAAAATTCATCAACTGGATACTGTTATTGCGCACTCCAAACGAATTTCGCGCACTGCGCGCACAAATGTCGGGCGCTTGAAACTTTTTGATGAAAGGCGTGGGAGCATCCCTGTCCTGCTGGCAGTCGCGAAATACGCGCTGATTACGCGTTACTGCGTCAATTATACAACGCTTAGTTTCATAATAATGATGAAGAATTTAATAAAACCTGACACCAGTTTAATTACAAAGCTTTTCAATCAATTAACTCGCACACTGCTGACTCTTGCACTTCACGCAAAAAAGTCACCCTCGTTTTTATCACGCATTTCCTGCTCCTGGCACTCTTCTGGAGTGCTCGCCAAAAAGGCACGCGCGTAAACCGGTATAATAATTGTATAATTCGCGCTCGGAGACGTACGCAATATAAGATTGTGCTTTAAGCGCGCAATCAGCAGGAGCCGCGAGAAATCCGCAACGCGCTTTTCACCATCTCGCGGCACGCGCTGGGAGCTGGCGCTGCTGCTGGGACGGCGATAGGACGGACGGGCTCGCAAGCAAGCAGAAGCTGCAAAGCAAACCAAAGCGGCGCCGGCAGCAGCAACAAACGCAGCACACCCCCGAACCGCCGTGTGTTGCTCGCGCTGAGTGTGTGCGCGGGTGGTCCGATCGATGTGCGGGATGCATGCCGTGTCCGGTATTCGAAAACCCCCTTTTTCACCGCTCCGCGAAAACAACAAACGCATCGTGGCGGTCTCGTAACCGCGTTTCTCCCACCTCTTCGCCTCATTTACGTTGTATGTCCCATTTGAACGTGCTTCCAGTTTCGAATCTAGTTCTTCTGCAAGGACGAATTATGCAATAAGAGACACGAGCGCGCGTGACTTCATTCATCGAGATTAATCGAATGCGTGTGTCGCATTCCTGGTCGGTGGTGGGTGCACAGTGCGTTCGTGATTACATGATTCATTCAAACCAAACACCAAATGCTACGGGCACGGGACCAGGAACGCACGGGTATCGGGCGCGTGTGGTGGTCACTTGTTCAGCAATTCCTGCACAATTGCGCATTCTGTGAGTGGGTGCTACGCAAACAAACAAATTAAATAATAATGTGGTGCAATCGTAATTCTGAATCTAAGTAAAAAATATCCATATCGCGAAGAAGGAGAATTAAAACAAAATATTATCCTAACAAATCATAGTGCTCTTTAATATTCAATAATATTTAATAGTCAAGGGTTTTTAAATAAAGTTACTAGTTTATTGTTAAATCAATTTTAAACTAAGTAATTGAATAGCTCATGGTTAATAGCTATATTGCATTATTATTAATAGAAGTAAAGTTGAAGTGAGTGAACTGTTATTATTAAAGGTTGTTATTTAAAAAAGTTCCTCGTATTTTAAGAGAAATCAAGTTAAACGTAATAATATTTCGTAATTAACCATACAATACTTTGAAAAGGTAAATTTTCCACCCGTATAAAAGGTACTAATTGAGTTTGCAACTTGTGTAAAGTTTGCAAAGTTTGTTTATGGATTGAACAAAATACGACGAAAAAGAATCACATCACAGAAAAAACAAATTAATTCCCCGAATCCTCTATCGGGATAAAATGATAATTAGTATCGAAAAATTGGATGTAAAGTAGCGCATTAATGGGCAAACTCCACTTTCAACGTTCGAACTCACATAA
>JARJDV010009625.1:0-18988 GCA_030264675.1 Anaulacaspis nigra
CAAAAGATGCAACGATGAAAGAGTTTGATTTTATTTTGATTGTTGCTCAGAAAGCCCTATTTTCGATTGGCTTTCGAGCAATAGTCAGATTCAAAGATAACTCAAAAACGACAGAACTCTTAGAGAGCGCAAGTCAACTTTCACCAAACAGGGGTAAGTGTAATTCTTTATAAATATAGCTGAACGCGAATTAAAATCGAATATTTACTAAATATTGCAATAAATGCGGACGACGTTTCGTTATTCGCTATGCAACCATAAATACCAAATACGTACAAACATCGATTTGACGCGAAAAGGCTTTTCAAACGAAATTGTATTTGCTTCATGCGGATTACTAACTGACATGGAATTGGAAACTCCATGAAGCCGTATTACGTAACAGAATTTTCATTAATATTGCATTTTCATGGAAAATATACAGATTGTCCAAATTCTGCTTCCGGAAATCGATTAAGATATTCAGTCAAACGAAACATTGATGCGACAACATAAATATAATTTATTGTAAAGCATAAAAATCAAATTTACTCAACGATAAATCGGCGTATTTTCGATAAGATCGATTTATAAGTGCAAATTTGAATAATGCAACATACCTTGCATTACTTTGAAGAGTATTTCAAAACTGCATTCTCATTTGCATCTACATCATCCACATAAAGTTATTTTCTTTTTATTATCCTGCCTGCAGGATATCTAAAACAAATAAACAATTACTAATACCCTATTGACATAAGTAAATACTTTTCTTCAAATCTCCGCGTATCGAGTACTCAGTTTTCACAGTTTGATTATACTTGCATGCTGAATCTATAAAATCGCATACATATTTATAATCGGAGTCAGTCTACGCGGAACATTCAAATAACTCAAGACGCGCGCCTATCTAACAAGTAGTCTCAATCAGCTGTTCCGCAACAAGGCAACCTTGAATATTCGGCATTAGTGCATTGTCTCCGTTCGTCTTAAAATACACGGTGAATTTGTTGCAAATTCACGCGGTCACCTGGGAAGGCATACGTGCAACACATACACTCACAACTATATTAAGGGAAGTCAATAATAACGTTGTACGTGGGTGAGTTATAAACAAATACGAGGTGCATTTGGGAGCCGCGGGCGGCGTTCAGGTCGAAGTTCGTGCCTGAAATATATTTCTCGGCCGGGGGTGGCTAGTTCGCGTTAACCCTCCGCCAGGCAGTGACTCGCGTTTTGCGAGCGTTCAACGCAGTCAGTCAATTACGGGAGTTTCGCAGATTGTTTACGTTAAAATATCCATAGTTTATCAACTGTTCCAATAATCTCACTGTGCCGTTTTTTTTTGTTGCGATAGTACTTGAACTATCTCTTCACATCGCCGTCGCACGTTATGTAATTTACGAAAGCAGCATGCTTGCAGGAGGACAACTATCAAGTACATCTATCTGATAAACAATCGAATTCCAATCACACACGATGCGCTGGCTTCCCTGAAATTCGCACGATTCCAAACGCAAAATGGCACTGAAATGTCTCGTCCACGTCTTCGTCCATCATCCGGTCAAACTACTCGCCGGAATCGCCGTCTTATCCATCGGGCTAATCTGCATTCCATTGCTTAGCGCCAGACTTCCAAACTTTGCCGATCCGATGATGGTGAGTACGCTTGTCAACAAGACGTTGCTAGGCAACATGCGTCTTCTCTTCATCGTTCTAGGGATTCGAAACGCGCGGGACCGAAATTGCGCAGAAGATTATCACATGGAGAAATTTCTACGAAGCGATACAGCCCTCCGGTCTGCTGACCAATGATCCCAAAGAGTATTTGATGCATCGCGAGCAGACGGCGAAAATAAAGGATCCCAATTTGCGCGTCAAAAATAATAAATTGCCCGTGGACTCGGTGAAGAGAAAGGGCAAAAACAATGCGAGGCACAAAAAAGTCCCCTCGCCCGACATGCATGGGGTAATGCAGCAGCATTTTGTGTCACATCCATTAGCTAAATTGATTATGATTTTCCTAGAAAATTGTGACTGAAGTTGGCAACACAACAGACTATTCGCGCGAGCGCTGGGTGAAACTGCATAATCTTCTTGGCAATGGCTCGTACGACAAATATTTACGAATGGAACACGATGATTTCTTTTGCGGCCGCCCAAGTAACTATTCCGCGTAATATTAAAACATGCGAACGCACCATGTTATGCTTACCTAATTGCAGATGACAACTACGTCCAATTTGTTTTAAAATCAGATGACGAAGCAGACTTATTCAATTTGGATTCGCTCTTCAAGATATGTCGCATCGAATCCGAGCTAATGCAGGTGGAATTCTACACAAAGTTATGCCTAAGGAACGACACAAATTACGCTCCGTGCTGTCGGCCATGGTCTTTGCCAAATTACGTTGCGCTACTCAATCAAAGGCCAAATTGTCTTGCACTCACGGTAAACGTCAATAGCGCTTGTCAAAGAGCACACGTAATTATTGAACATTTCGTTTCAGGAGAAGGACGTGAACGTCACGCTGTCGCTGCTACGGACATGTGCAGTGCATTACCATGCAAATTTGTTGGGCCCAACTTGTTTGAATACAAGTTTATGCATTGAGGTGCCATACCAATGTCGAAGTTATGATGCGGTTTACACCATCTTCCATTACTTGACAAACATTGAATTTCTTGCCAACGGAAGCACGAATCTTAAACTGGATGAAACGATGATCTTTTTACCAGTCGCGCGCAGCGTGGCAACTTTACCCTTCTATTCGGCCATTCAGCATACACAAATGAAATACGAGGGTGTTTCCGTTGTAGCGATGGAATTTGGCGCAAAGAATGTTCTCTTCGATGAATTACTCATTAGAGACACACGCTACATGATCCTCAGCGCCTGTTTCGTATTTATTTCCATGTGGAGTTACACTGGATCAGTCGTTCTAACTCTGAGCACCACAATAGGAATTGCATTTTCACTGGGACTTTCATACTTTGTCTATATTGATCTCTGGCGAATGGAGTTTTTTCCATTTATGAATGTCCTTGCTGGCATCGTTATCATAGGTGAGTCGAACCCTCCAAAGTCTTTCTATACGTTGAATTTGAACTGTGTTTCCTAATTACACACATTTTGTTACGTCCACATAATCTAAACGTATCTAGCTCGTTGAACTAATGTTGATTGATAACGCACCTAAACGTTTGCAGGTATTGGCGCTGATGATGCATTCATTTTTTGCAAAGTATGGCACACAATGAAAGCAAATGATAACACTTTATATGAGACAATGACTAGCACCTTTTATCACGCTTTGGTTTCTATATTTGTCACATCCATTACAACTGCTATCGCTTTTTTGGCTTCCTATTTAAGTTCAATCACAGTGATCAGATGTTTTGGGTAAGTTGTTATTTGATTAATTACTGCTTCACGCTGAAATAATGCTGCTTTGTCCGATCTTTATCTGAAGCACTTGCTTGCTTGCATTATTATCTAGAGCACATACCTCGCTTGCGTCAATATTGATACGAGTGTAATGATTGTAGGATTTTTGCGGGAACGGCGGTTATTATGAATTATCTCTTGATGACAATATGGGTGCCTCCAAGTATTATACTCCTTGAGAAGTATTCGTACTTGAAATGCGAAACAATAAGTCAATTGAGGAATAAACTATTTTCGAAAATGGTGTTTTGCCATTTCGTTAAAAACTTCAACGTTGCAGAACGATTGCAGCAACTGCAGACATTTATCGTGAGGAATGTCATTCGACTGAAATATATCTTTGCGATCGTATTCACCCTCATCACTGTACTTTCATCGATTGTGGTTTTCTACTATCCAAAGTTGCAAATACAGCGCACAAATGAGCTTCAACTCTTCGATGCATATCACCTCTTTGAACAGTACGATCTTGTATACAAATATAAATTCGCATTTACGCGAACGTCCACGGTAATCAAAAATTTACTTAACAATCTGCAGAGACTAATCAATATCTCTATTTTTTAGATGGACGATCCAATTTCAATGAAATACCCGCTCAGATTTTTATGGGGTGTCATGCCATTAGATAATGGCAATTATTTAAATCCAAAATCAACTGGGCAGCTGACGTTCGATCCTACATTCAATGTCAGTTCGCCGGAAGCGCAAAATTTCGTGCAGCGCTTTTGTCGCAGCTTGCAACGACAGGCATTCTACCATGTGGCGCCTGGCGCATTCCTGACGAATTGCTTCATCGATACGTTCGTCGCCTGGATGCATCGGCCGTGTATTGATCCAATCGACAGCGATATAAATAGATTTCCATGCTGCAATCAAACAATTTTCCCTTACGACGCGGACGTGTTTAACCGGTGCATAATTGATGCGCAGCACGATCTATCGCGCACGCCGCGCCAATACTTGCACCCGCACACTGCAGGACTGCAATTCTCGAAGGAGGATCCGCCGGAAATCAGGGCGCTCGTAATCGAATACGAGAGCAACTACACTTACCAGGCGCCCTACGATGAAGTAAATGCCTTCAACAAGAAGGTGACCGACTGGCTTAACGCTCAACTTGAGAATGCTCCTTCAGGATTACAGAACGGATTCTTTGTGAGTGATTTGGAGTATTTTGATTTGCAGAATGAGCTCCCGAAGAGCACGGTTCATGCTTCTTTATTAGCTATGGCGCTTGCTCTTGTCGTCCTTCTATGTACGACCTTAAGTGTGACTAGTGTTTACGCTGTTTTTACAATCACGTGCAGTGTTTTAACAATAATGGGAATCTTAGTCCTTCTCGGCTGGAAGGTAGATATTCTCGAATCCATTGCAATCTCGAGCACAATTGGCTTCACAATCGACTACTGTTTACATTACGCTGTCAATTATAAATTTAGCGGATACGAAACGCGGGAGGCGGCAGCTCGCAAGGCTCTTGCGCAAATGCTAGGACCTACCGCAATGGCGGCCGTAACGACTGGCGCCGCAGGAGCATTTATGATGCTGTCCGATATCCTGGCGTATCGTCAACTTGGCGAATTCCTCATTGTTGTCACGAGCGTCAGTTGGCTGTTTGCCACGTGTCTTTTGGGCTCGTTGCTCGCCATTTTCGGACCTGAAAAAGATGGCAAAAGTGTGTTTAGCACAATCAGACAACGCGTGCGCCAATTTCGCGAGAATCGCAGGAAGCGTCCCAGAATGCCCGCCAAGGATACGAGCGAGGCCGAGTCGTTGGCTGTTCGGTACAATAATATTGAGACTCGCAAGAACAGCGACGATCCATGCGATGTTGGGGCGCCTCTCACCCAATCTCCATCCACCAGTGCAATTACTTTTATTACCACGGAGGACGTGGATATATGAGGAAAGTACGCGCACAATGCGAAAAGCATTTACGACTTAATCCAGTATTAAGGAGAGAAAACAGTATTATTTCGTGGACAAATGATATTGAAGTATTCACTCTGTGATATTCCATTATACTATGCGTAGAACGATAGATTTGTGTACATACAAAACTTAACTTAATTGTTATTTGTAAAAATGTATTTTATGATGTTTCTATGTATAGAGACTCAGGTTTATACGAATTGATCAATCAAATAGCGTACCAAAACCAAACTAAAGATGACAAATATATAACGTTAGTACTTATACTAGAACTTTATGGCGGTGTGATCAATGTGGAGACAATGTTAAATAATTGTGATAGAAAAATTGTTGTAACTATGAGACAAGAGAAAAAAAAGTACATATTTCCATGTTACAATTTAAGCGAACAATGAAGAAATCTATACGAATGTTGTCTTTCTAAAAAAATGTGCGAATTTTGAGCGCTTTTTTATTCTTGTGGCTAAAATCATTTATTTTAAAAAATATGACACCTTTAGTAAACAGTAACATTGTACGTTGATGTTTAAATAATAAATTTTGTCATGAAAACAACAACAGAATTATTGGAAAAATATTACGTAGATTAAATCCTCCGCACACATCCTTATCCTTATCAAATAAATCTTTTCTGCGAATAATCAATTACAACTAATAATATTTCCTGCTCTTGCTCTCATCTTCGTCTTATCGATAAGTAATGTTTTTTTGCTTTGTTAAATTATGCATTGCGCGATGAATGCTAGGCATCTTTTGCACTTTGCTTTCATTATTTTTCATTTGCTAATTAATTATTATTCGTTTAGCCGTTTGTTTTTGTGACATCAAAGTGTTCAAAACATGCGGATCTCTCGTTGTTTCAATTTCTCTTACTTATTTTGTTCGCATTGAAATTAATGGCGCGTTTGGATGGCTTTTGTTTCCGTTATTTGTTTCACTTGCATCAACGATTATAATAATATTTAGCTTTGCTTTATGTATAATTATTATAATAATTAGACTAGTAGTACATAATCAAGTGTATATTATTATGTGGTTTGTCGTGTAGATTTTATGTGTGTATCTGTGTTGTATTTTCACTTTCTAACTACGAGTTATTATTTGTTAATAAGTAAGTAGTAGTAGTAGTGTGATGGCACAATTAAAGGTGGACACCATTCGTGGTGCCGTGTCCACCCCCGCATTATGACGCGCAAGAATGTCGCAAGCTGAATACAATTATTTGTTTAATATTTTATATATATATATGTATATACTTTGTTTGTTTTTCTTAATCTTCTTATGCACCCCTTGTATAACAACAAATAATATTATGAGAATATATATAATATATATAATAATAGTACATATCATATCACATATGAGTTATTTCAACCAGATATAAGTTTTGCTTTATAGATTACTTAGCATACGTTTTGTTTATCATCCACTTTTTTGTTTGCTTCTCCTTTCTTTCTTTTTTTGAGTTATTTATGCAGTATAACAACACCTACGACGGACGAGTATTAAATTTATATTCTAAATATGTTATATTATAATTTACAAAAGGCCAAACGACTCAAAATTTAGCTTCAATCATCTCCATCACTCGGATAGGCTTTTCACTTCAATCTAGTACTTATTATGCACGTTTGACGCATTCGTATTATTATCATTATTATACTTCACATTTAGTTTTCATATGTTTTTTGGTTGTTAAATTTCGTAGGCTTTCTTTATCATCATTCACCGATTGAACTCGTTTAACAAATGCTAAATATATCTCAATAAAAATGCTAATATATTTTTATATCACCGCAGTTTTACTATCGACCCCAAAAAGACCAAACAACAACGTAATCCTTTTCAATTTGTTTAGTTGCACATACACACATCGATCAATGCATCATAGGCAAAGCGCCATGCTGCTCATGTATGTTCGGCTCTGATCATGACCCACTACGATATTAATCTTAGGTACAAAAGTTGATCAAGTGTTTTAAACTAAGAGAGCTCGTACAATGTGTATACACGCCGCGTGTTATGTGTGTATTTATATATATATAGTGGGGTAATTATGTGAAGCAAGCTTTCTGCTAGTTGTTGTTGATGTTGTTGCTGTCGGTTTCCCTATAAGCTATTTTTGTGTTGTAGGTAGGTATTTTATAATTAGTTCATTATGTATGTACAAGCGCATGTACATTGTTTAGAATCTAACATTTAATATTGCTTGAGACGTTCCTGAAATAAACGCAAATTATGTACGGTCGGTTTAGTTTATGAATTTGCAGTCGGAGTGCATGCGGATAATAGTGACATTGCGCAAACATTTCATGTCATATTGTTTCTAGCAGCGCCGGCGAGGAGAATGCGTGACAAGCGCAAATTATTATTGCGTTAATTGATCACTTCAATTAAACAGTCGCATCGTAAATTGTAAACGCGTAATTTACGGTGGAAATGCCGCATCTCTCGATTTTCGCGTGCACCTCGACCACCTGCGGGTTCAATTAAAATTTACTTGATTAGAAATCGAGGCCCATTATGCAATTAGGTCGACGTCGTCGTCATCTTGTGGCTGGTACATTCAAATCTATCTGACTAAACGCCACACTCAATCTCGCGTCTCTCAGCCATGATATCTTTCTTTACACTTTGCCTATTGATTATTGCATAACAAGAACGAATGTTTACAAAACCGAATTTTACGATGCAGTTTGGAGACGTGTATTTTGCTGTTCTAGCGACTGTGTTATGTTGTAACCGGTTCATCAAGTTGTGATAATTGTAACAATACGAGTAAATATTATTTACATATTACATATGATTATCGTCAATTTGCATAACGCTTATTTCTTTAATAGTAGCATATAGTTGTAGTTATTTTAATACATATTTAATGTATCAGCATTTGTTGTTTGGAACTCTTAACATTTCAATAATCTATTTGCTTTGAACGTGTGAGTTATCATCACATCGTTTGACGATGATGATAATGATGAGCTAATCATTGCACATAATATTGGCGTTTTGGTTTGCTTTTGGCAGCCAAACCCCGCGAAACATTTTCATTTCATTTCCTTGTCATACAAATATGACTATATTGCACCTTGCTCAATAATATCCGATCGCATTTACATATCGTAACAGGTTCATTCAATTGAACTTAATTCATGTGCATACTAATTGATATTTACATACATGAACGCCGATGAACGCGTTGATGACGCTACTAATGGCATCCACAGTTACGACGTATAAATGGCGGCAAGATATTATTGCTAATATATATAAATCCAATTTGAAATAAACACTCAACAAATAAACAACAATTAGGCTAAACAATGTATAAAAATCTAAACAATGCAAAAATATATAACCTCTAAATTATACCGGAACAACCTCTCATGAATAACAGAATTATTTGTTGCAATTATGTGCATATCATCTACATGTATTACTATATATTATTTGTTTACGTTACGCATCCGCCTACTTAATAAGAAAGCAATTACCTCGTATTCGTTCCTATTTGAGACGGAAATCGATAGATTTGTAGAGAGATTTGATAAACATTCTTAACACTTAGATATGTCACACTGAACTGCAAAGTGAATTATGCATGCACCTTGCATGCGTCTCAAGGACGCCCTCTATAGTTTGAATTGTTCTTTGAATTTCATCTCAACATCTTTGCAATTATCTCACTAAACCGAAATATAAAATATACATGTATATAAAAATAGAAATTATTTTAATTAATCCTCACATCGGATAATCTCCTGCTCGTTCGGCTTGCTTGGTTACTTCGCAATTCAAGTGCTTTGTGAACTGTTCATCTGATGATTATGCGTTCATTGTATTCCAAAATAACAGTATTTTTCGTACGTGTGAGAGACTGTGCTGGCTGCTAATTTTATTTAATTCTATCTCATAAATTACGAAAATGAAATTGCAACATCACATATCTCATGGAAGTCAGTAGTAGTAGTTATTTTTCATTCCATCTCTTTCGCTAACTCGTTTTGAAGATACCCAACACGCAGCAAACAACGGTTGAGTTGTTTAGCATGCATGCTAATTTAAACGAATTTACTTGCAAATAGAATGACAAAGCTTTTGCCACCTTAAAATCTTTACGCTACTGACACTAGGTTGTTACAATAGTACGAAAGCAATTAGTCGCTATATAAGTATGTATGAGCTAAATGCAAAATTCTTTGTCTTTTTTCGTTTTTGTTGTCCGCCCGTGGTTCATCTCTCGGCGTGTTTGCTTTTGTAGGATGCGTGGAGCACGCTGTTTGCTTGGCATTCCAATGCGCTGTTTTATGTATCTACATATTTCTAGCGTTTGCATATCGGCGAATCAATAATTAAGTGGTTAAGTGATTTAAGAGCCGTCCATGCTCACACAGCGCGAGTACAACTATTTATAGTTTTATAAGAGAAGAATGTGGAAATAGTCGGTTATTGAATTGCAATAAAATTGGAGGCTTTTACGTATCATAGTTAGTTAGTAGATTGAAATATTACGATTTAGAGATTCTTCTGAGTATTGTAAGCGCATTTTCGAGTAGTAGTAGTAGTAGTAGAGAAATTAAACAAACGCACGAAACTACAAGAAATCATCAAACGCCAGAGAGTAAGTGCGATCTACTTATCGTCGGAGCCGTTGACGCTGCCGCATGCTTCGCCCGTGGACATACTGCGCTGCGCGATGGGACTCCTGCCGCCGCTGCTGCTGCCGCTGCTCAGCGCCATTCGTTGCATTTGGCGAATTACCGCTGTCGCATGATACGCTTGCTACGGGAACGTAAACAAATTAACTGTCGTGCATAAACAACACGCAAACGCAATTTGCGCGTCACAAGCAAGCAAGCAAAACCAACCTTCCAGCGTGATTTGGCGAAATTCTTCTTGAGTTGCTCGGACACTGTGCCGTGGATATTCTTATTGCTCGCCGCGTTCCCGGATATCCTAAAATCAAACAAATGCTCTGCTCATATTTCGGACAGGGATGAATCCGACTGATTTGATTACCAGGGATGCCCTAACGCTTGACGACACGTGAATCGCTTTTCCACGTTGACGCACATTAGATTACGAATAAAGTCCTTCGCCGAATCACTGATTTCGTCCCAGTATGGCGAATCGAACTCGAACTCGCCTTTGAGAATCTGCGCGAACAGATTCGCATCGTTCTCGTCGTAGAACGGTGGATAACCGCAGAGGAGAATGTACGATATGACCCCTATACTCCACACGTCCACGGCCTTCCCGTAGGGTTTCTGCGCGAGGACTTCGGGCGCAACGTAGCCGGGGGTGCCGCAGGCTGTTGCCATAATGCCCGAGTCTTCCATCTTCGACAGGCCGAAATCACTGATCATGATTTTGCTATCCTCTTCGGGACTGTAGTACAACAGGTTCTCGGGCTTGAGGTCGCGATGCACGACGCCCTGCTCGTGCATGTAGTCGACCGCCTCCAGAACTTGGCGGATTAGGTCGGCGGCATCTTTTTCTGTGTAGGAACCTTTTTCGACGATGCGATCGAACAGCTCGCCGCCGGTCACCCTATGTGCAGTGAATTGTTTTAGCATACAATTACGAGAATACTTTTTTGTGTAAACAATGGAAACCGCCGATAGATTAATTACAATCGAAAGCACTCGAGCGTGCGCTTGAGCAAACATGCATTCGCTGTATCCAACTGGGAATGCAAGTGCAAGTGTGTTTGAATGCAGTTCACGTGCGCATTCCGAAACATTCGCATCGGCAGCGTTTATACAATATGCTCAAATAGGTTATAATTCGTTCAAGTAGCGTAACAAAAAATGCGAATGCAAATAAATACCTAAAGTAAACGCATGCTTCTCGAAAACATTCAAGGTTGGCATGAGAGAGTAGCGCGTTCGTTGTTAAGTCTGATAATACGTTTTAATTCCAAGCAAATGCTGGAATTTCAGGCAAACACACATGCGTGGCTACTGGCTGAACACATGTGCTAAACCAAATGACATGCAAAGTGGCACTTTTTTCATGCTCAAACAATGTTTGTACTCACAATTCCATAATTAAGTAAACTTTAGACTTGTCCTCAAACGTTTCAAGTAATTGCACGATATTAGGATGTTTTAGTCTGAAATGCGTAAACAATTCATATTAGATGAGAATAATTGAACGCAATTTGTAAATGTTAACCTGCGTAACACTTTGATTTCGTTCTCCAACGAGTCTTCCTTGCCCTTGAGCGCTTTCTTGTCAATTATTTTCACAGCATACATATTTCTAGGTCTATCTTTGCTCTCCACAAGTCTGACAACTGAGAAAGCGCCTCTGAAACACGCAGATATCATTTTGAGTAATGAGCAGAACCTGAGAGATTGTGAGGTAACATACGTTCCAAGCATTTCCTTCAGGTAGTATTTGTCCTCAAGCGAAGGCTGTTTATCCGCATCTTTGCTCTCCTTCTTGGACTTCTTCTCCGAATCCTTCTTGCCAAAGAGTGGCATCTTGGACGCTTGCACAGCACTATGAACAGATAAAAACGACGTTTGCGTTAGCTGTGAGCGAACACAGGACGAGATTTGCATGCAAGAGGAGTCAGCGACGAGCGTTCATGCATAAACAACATTTGCAAAGTGTGTTTTCCCTCGCACCTTCAACGCTCTTGCTCACAGCACAGGGTTTGCACACGCACACGGGGATCACAGCGGGTCGTCACTTTGCATTTAATTGAGCGGTTACATGTGAAACAACAATCGCGCCCCGTATTTGCTCGTCTACAGCCGCCCGATAATTCCAATCGCTGCCGATTGTGGTCTTCTCATTCACAGTAAGCGCGCCGCGAACACGACATTTGGCGACGTCTTGACTGGCACTGGAGGCGCCGTGGAATCAACAGCAGGCCGAACACACTCGACGCACAACAAACCTGCCACAACGTCGTCGACAAACGCCAGCAGGCCAGCAGCAGGAGAAATACACACGCAATAACAAGACGCACACATGAATCGCTGCTGCTGGAAGCGCGCGCGCGAGAATAATAAAGTGAAATGTTTGTGAAATAACCTATGAGCTTCGCACGCATCGTAGGGGGAGCTCGCCGAAGAAAGTCAACACTTCTTCATGTTAGAGGGCGCAACGGATATTAAACTTTCCAAACTTATTTAATTTGTTCAACTTTTTAAATAAACATTTTCCGTTTCATACAGCGCATGCCTAGCAAGAACAGATGAAATATTAGATGAAATATATAAATTAAACTTTCAATTGCCACAGAAGAAATGAAATAAACTGAGGTGGAAAAATCGCGTGTTGCTTTTATCATGATTAAAGTCGTGATTGAATCAAAGAAGTTTTTCATTCTCAACTCAACTTCCACGAATTTATAACATTTCAACTCGTGCGCGTACACAATTATGCTAAAGAGCTAATGAATAGTTTTATTGAACTGGCAAAACAAAGCGGCGTAAAAATTCGACTGAAATCGTATGAAAAAGGCCATCACGGGTGCGTTTATGTTATCGCAATTAGCGGAATGTTTATAGAAAATAAATATGCAATAGACACGCATGTGGCGCACAAATACTGCTGATCTGATCTTTCGTTCAAGTTCAAGCAACTATGTACGTTAATTTGCGGTGAAAAAATTATTGATATCAGTTAAGAGCTTTATTACTACTATGCGCGTGTTCACTATTAACTTATGATTCTGCGTACAAATCAAACGCGACGAAAGAACGGAAATACAGTTCACGCCGAATTAATCGAATGTCTGAAATGATATGTGAAATACTCATTAACCTAAATGCGGTGTAATTTAATGGCTAGCCTTAAGGCTCTGGCCCGAATTACAGGTTGATAATAAAATCTAACCTTGCATGGCCGATGGAAAAATTGTTGCTGTATCGATTACTCTTGCATATATTTGTTTTTAATTGTTTCTTTTTCGTTATTGAATATGGTGTGGCATTGAGAGCATATTCGCAATTATGTAATCGATACAGCTGACATGCATTCAGCACGACTGGCGGCGGCAGTGACGCACGGAGGCGGCATAACACATCCGAAATGCATGTGAATATTTGATAACATCTTAAGCTTGAACTTGAATCCAGTATGCAAATCCTCTAACCTATGCAGCCCGTTGAACATGCGCGTTAATGAGGGGCGATTCAAAAAAGTTAATCTACTCACACGGTGTCAATGTTAACCGACAATCTCCGCGAACGAGTACAACAAATGGTATGCCTTCGAACCGCCCCCGAAGCGCGTACAGGCCTTGCTCGGTTTCGATAATTTGCAAGCCGCTTCACGAATGCGACATTCCACAGCCGGCTTTTCCTATAAAAATAATTGATATGCTAATAGAATTGTTAAGACTGATGAAACGCATTCATAAGCAAATTCACCGCGTTTAAATGATTGCATCGTGCGTGTGCAAATAATAAATTCAGGTTTTTGGTGTTCTTGGCATTTTGCTTGGTTGAATAAATAACAGTGAGTCGCAAATGAACCGTAAATGACTGAATGACGTTTGGCTAAACAACATTCACCACGAATTCGATAATTCATTGATAACTCTTTTAAATATAACACCGCAAGCAGCGAAAACAAAATCTAAATATACATGGCGTGTACACGGGCGTGTTTGACGTATGTGCGTTATTATCGTGCGCACAATTAATGTAATATATCAATTAATAATAAAACGAGCAACAGATGCGCACAACGGACGCCAGCAAAAAAATGTATTCATTTCACTTGAACCTTCGGTGAGGTATGATTGAATGAAATTTGTGTACATTAGTGATATTAGTTTGACTGATGGACGGTCATCAAGCCGAATGACAAATCATATATTTTCATAAAACGGACGCAGAAACTTACTCCATAACTTTCATCAATCGATCGGCCAGATCCCATAAATAATTCATCGCAACTCATTCATCGATTATTGGGATGAAGAAATAAATGTGGAGCGTGTGGCGCGGATGTCGGGAGATTCGTGTATAACTTATGCAGGACGCACTTTAATTTGCACTTCACTCATTTAATATTGGATACGTGTCTTTGAGCCGCAGACGATGTCTTGATTTATTCAACGATACGCGTTATTTATTTAGAAGTTTATTCATGTTAGCCATACTGTTGTGTAAACTTTGGTAAAAAATCGTTAGGGTTTTGAAGACGCTGAAAACAAACCGCACTCGTCGTTTGGACATTCGTGCATGTACTGATAATTCCTAGCGAATAGAAAACGAATAAATATGTAATATCCATCTCGTTAGATTACATTAGCCCTGATAACATCGCTCACGTTCGTACGCATTCATCAGTACAATGTTCATGTGTTTGCGGTTTAATGATTGTGCGCCTGATGGGGGAATGTCGTCAATGTTATTAAATAAAATAGTAAAAATATTATGTTTACGTTTGCTACGAGCATAAGTAAATTCGGAATTACGTATGAGATCATTGATTAAACATCATCAACAAACAGCTGAATTCATTATGAACAAATCGTAATTAACGCATTTAATACTTTCGAGAAGTACTAATAAATTCCTCCTGGAGTAAAAAGAAACAGTAAAACTATAGCGAGTTGCTGGTTGCCTATGTCAATATCTATGTAATCTATGCCTAGTTGAAAGTTAAGAGCATTTTGCAAGAAATTCCGGAAATAACAGTTCAAGTTATAACTTTTATAGACGATGTAGAAATTAATTTTAGACAGTTGTTAATTGAGTTAGGTTGACTGAAAGTTTATATCGTGACTAAATATTAACAATTAATAGTTAAACTCATAATGAGCTATTCTTAATTGAAATAGTATTTAATACATTCCAGAAATACGAATAAATTCGTGTTAGAACAAGAACAAATTGGATAAGTAAATGTTGCGTCATTTGTTGGTTGCCTATATTAAAGTCTATGAGCACTTGAAAATTGAGGCTATGTTGTAAGAAATTCAATAAACGGCAGTTAAACTTTGTAATAACTTTTGTAGACGATATATCGATTAATTTTCTGAAGTTTGTATCAAATAGAAGAATTCATAATGAACTTATCTTAATTAACTTAGTATTTAATACATTCGAAAAATACAAAGAAATTCATGCTAAAACAAGATGAAATTTTAAAAGAAAACTTGAATGCTTTACTGGTTGCCTATATTAAGGTCTATGCGTAGTTTAAAATTGAGGCTATGTTAATGGAAATTCAGGAAGTCCAATTTTCACTTTGTTATAACTTTTATAGACGTTGTAGAATTTAATTTTATGCAGCTGTTAGTCATTAGCTGGGCAGGATTAAGAAAGTAGCGCTTGCGTGTGGCAGGACAAGCGGAAAAACGTGATGCGCACATCTCGATTTATATTAGCGACAAGGTCTCTCTGCTGGTCCTGCAAGCGTAAAATGCTCACACTAAATTTAGCACCGGGCGCTCGCACTACGTGAAGAGAGCGCACTCCGCGACGACGACGACGATGCGCTCCGCGAACGCGCTCCGAACGACGACGGCGCCCAAAGAATGTTCAATTGATGCGCGATCAATTCGGCCATAGATTAGTTTGCGCGCCGAATAAAAACGTGCGTGCGTGCTGTGAAATGCGTGTGTGCTAATGAATTACCCCACTGATTGACTGACTCTCTTCGTGCTAGTGGCGATTCGATGATTGGATTCGTGCGAGCACCGTAAAACAGGTAATGCAAAGTGTTTATGCACAAAGTTTGGCGCAGTTGCGCTCGTAATTATATAAGTTGCAAATGCGTCTTTCGATCGAATGTAAGTTGCGCCGCGAACAGAACTATTTTTGTGTTCCATTTTAACGAATGTCTGTTGCGCGCATGTTGCAATTGTATGCGAGGATCGCGCATATATGCGCCGATTGTGTAAATGAGCGACGCGTGTGTGAGTTGAAGTGTTTCAAACAGTGTTGGGAAAAATTTATACAGGAATGCAAACGCGCATTTACGATGTGAAGCGAGAAAGGATGTGTACAAGATGCGAGCAGTGAAAATTACGATTATGTTCGACCTATATTTGCGTCGGATCTGCGTGTATTGCCAGGAATTGCATAAATGTGCGCGCTTGTTGTGCTATGAATTGTGTAGATATTGCACAAACTGTCGTGAAAAGTCACGGAGACCATTAAAATATCATTATGAAGTTCAAATTTGTTGCATTTCTTATGTTTTCATAATATGTAACGTGGCGGATTATGGAAAAATTAAAAGATTGTTTAACATGTTATGGATAAATATTTATATTTTGCTTTGATACATTGAACACAATTTGAATTTTCAAAATCGGTTGATTAAAACTTGAGATATGAGGGATTGAACGAATATGCCTCAAAAATTGTGAATTTTGATCAAATTTTAATGAAAAAAAGTACTGGAAGGGCGATGTTGGGTACATACTAACCTATATCATGTGTTTAATTAGATTTTTATCTATCGAATGATATAAATATTAAAGCAGTATAACGATATACAACCTATAAAACTCAATTCAAAGTTCTTCACTTGAAAAATTAAATATTTTTAAACGCAAATTAGGAATATAACTAGTTATTTAAATGTATTAATTTTATACGTTATTATTCTCCTTTAGACACTGTTTACATTGGTATAATTTTCTTTCTTTAATATTTTCTCAGTCTTTAGATAATGAATTTTAAAGTTGAGAATCGCGTTTAGTAGTAAGATCGGGTTCAAATTTGTTCAATGTTTGAGTTAAGTTGTTACTAAAATAATGATCGAATTCAAATAAAATTATTATATTAACAAACTTCATTTAATGCTTTATTGATTAGCCAAAAGTTTTATTTTTTGAAAATATATATTTTTTGAAAATATATTTCATTCTGTGCTAATGATGTTTTCAAATTAGATTTTGTTAATGACAGTAGGTGACAGAAAATCCTTAAATGTTAATTTGGAGTACTTTGAACTAAAAACTTAATTTAAAAATAACCAATTTTCACTGAATAGATAAAAATAAGTCAACTCAACTTAGTTATATTTACTCTTCGAAAATATAACTGTCTGAATGCGAATTCTCAATCTAAATTCGTTCAAGGACAATTTTTTTGTAATTTATAGTCGCCTTTCAATTAAGATCTGACACAAATCGTTTTACTGTCTTTAACTGCAATATAACTTTGATTTACGATCAGAAGTTTAAACTTGATTGTGAATTTTTTGATTCAGAATTAGAACAAAATGAGTCTCGCACATTTATACCCTATGAGTAAGGGTGATCCGCTGTGCCCGCTCGGTTTTCACCCTCAGGTGCGATGGCCGACGCGGTGCAAGCGGTGTTTCCGTGATTACAAGGAGCACGGCGGGAAACGTAAAGAACCCGACTTGATGCGTAAGGATGATATCACTTCATCTTCACCAAGTCTCGGCACGTACAGTATGAAACCAGCACAGCGTAAAAGTTGGTCATCGAGCAGCACGCTTGACCACGATGATAACAGCAAAGATGTTACACCCACTGTCACCTTTAAGCGCCCATCGTCCTGGACGTCCACGCCGGATTTGGCTAACCTGGAAGACGATGCGCAAGCTAACATTCCCACCGTTAGTCTTACATTGCCATTTCGCCGAAAAGCATCATTGGATACTGGTCAAACAAAAGGTTTAATTTTCACTATAATTCAAAATTGCGTAATAACAAGGAGAATAATTGTGTAGAAAGAGAAAAACCAGCATCAAAGACGTCGACAGTATTTAACAAAAGTGATAGTCTTGCGGCACGTGCCAAGAAGTTGTCTGCAATCAAAGAAGGTCCAGCGACACCGCCACGACGCATCCAAGTCAAGGAAATCAAACCGCCCAAGCAGGATTTATCCAACAACCAGCACGATGTACAATTTCTCATCCAAGTAATCAAAGCGTGTGTGGTGTGCCCTTTCTAAACCCTTAAACTTACTTTAAAATGTCAACTTTGTTGTTGTTGTTGTTGGTTTTAACATAACATTGTAGCGTTTGGTGGATTGGAGTCCTGTAGGATGATAGGCAGCGTGGCATCCCCTCTACACAGTAGAAAAACAAGCAACACAGGTTTGATGACATTAACAAACAAATTTGTTGTATGATACTAAAATAAATAGAGTGGAGTTGGGTAATTAAATAAATTAAATAATGTGAAAAAAATTGCAACATTCAAAGTACAGTAATGTACTAGAAAATGATATGGATTTTATGTACAAAGAAGACTCACTCAATTAATTAAGAAATTCCGTTATTTATGACAATTTGTTTAACAAATCAGAAATAACGAAAAATTGGGATTGTGTTTATTATCTTTGAGTTCCAATTTTTAAGGAAATTTTAAGTTTTGCGTAATTTTCTTGCTAAGTGCTAAATCAATAATCTTTGTTAAATTTTCAAAATGTAAGAAGGAAAAATAAGTACTTTTTAATAGCTGTTAGTGTAGGAATCACGTTTTCATGACAATTTCTTTGAATAACAAGAGTGATTGGCGATTTTATTAATATTAATTGAAGAACATTAACTTACGTATTAGCTGATATTAATATCAGTTAAATTATTATGAAAAAAATTAAAAATATTTAGCTTCAAAGTTTTAATTAACTAAAAAGTAATTTGCGGCTATACCACTCCACTTTATTC